>CAJNDV010036220.1:12326-23261 GCA_905221635.1 Symbiodinium sp. CCMP2456
CCCAAAGCCGTAAACCCTAACCCCTAAACCCTAAACCCCTAAACCCCTAAACCCTAAACCCCTAAACCCCTAAACCCTGAACCCTAAACCCTAAACCCCGAGGTCATGATCGAGCTCGACGAAGAGCGGATTGAGGATATGCGCACCCCGGAGCAGCCGACCTGGCAGGTGGCCAGTCTCAATGGGTTTAGGTGGTTTAGGGTTTAGGATTTAGGGTGTAGGTTTTGGGTTTGAGATTTTACGGTTTAGGGTTTAGGGTTTAGGGTTTTAGGTGGTTTAGTTTTTCGGGTTTTAGGGTTCTAGGGTTTAGGGTTTTAGGGTTTAGGGTTTTAGGGTTTAGGGTTTAGGGTTTAGGTTTAGGTGGTTTAGGGTTTTTAGGGATTCGGGCTTTAGGGTTCTAGGGTTTAGGGTTCTAGGGTTTAGGGTTTTAGGTTTTTAGGGTCTAGGGTTTTAGGGTTTAGGGTTTTAGGGTTCTGGGGTTTAGGGTTTTTAGGGTTTAGGGTTTAGGTGGCTTAGGGTTTAGGGTTTAGGGTTTAGGTAGGTCTGTGTGTGTGTGTGGGCTTTTGGGTTTGGGGTTTTGGATTAATGTGTATGCGATGGTCCCCGGTATTGCTTCACTGGAAGATGTTGGCGTCGCCTTCCGTCCCTCCACCTGGAGCCCTAGACCCTACATCCCACCTTACCAAGACAACACGAGCCCCGATAAGCTAAACCTTGTAAGAACGTTCCGAGCCGAAAGACTCTTGCAAAGTATGGGGCACCATATCTTGAGAGAGTATAACCACGACACGGCAGACGAACCCTCAGCCACGTCAGGATTCACTTGTTCCTTGACGCCCTTAAGCTAACACTGAACATTAGACCCTTCATTCACACTTTCAATTCTAGACTCCCTAAGCCCTAAACCCCTTAACCCCTTGACCCCTAAACCCTAAACCCTAACAGACTCTTGCGGGAAGCTGAGCTGCCCTAGAGAGTAGGCTGCTATCCCGTGAGTTGCAAGGAGTCCAAGTTCTCCGGAACCCAACAATGTTCTGTCTCTTTGCATCCTGCAAAACTTCATTAACCGATACTCTAACTTATATCAAGCTGTTCAATTGGTTCTATACGATTTAAGATTATTCAGGGTCCATTCCGCTTCTTCAACCTCCTCTCTCCCTCTCTCTCTTTCTCTCTCTCTCTCTCTCTCTGTCTCTCTCTCTCTCTCTCTTTGTCTCTCTCTCTCTCTCTCTCTCTGTGGCTCTGTTCCCCCTTCTATGCGTCTCTCACTCATCGCCGCTGACTGTTTACTGCGGTCTGGCGTTGTATACCTCGAGCCTTAGTGCCTAGGTGCAGGTATCTGTGCCTTCTGGGGTCAATGGCTCAAGCCGTTCTCAACTTGAAGTCCTTGACCCCCTAAACCCTAAACCCTAAACCTTAAACCCTAAACCCTAGCTAAGTTGAGGAATCTAAGTTTATCTTCTGAAGGCCGAAACCCTAAGCTTAAGCCCTACCCATAGGCCCCAAACAAGTTCCTTTTGGGGGTTACCTTATAGGAGTCTATATATGAACCCCCCAAAAGGAACTACGTTGGGGCCTATGGTTAAACCGTAAGATTTTCAATTTTTGCCTCGGAAACAATGCAGGACCCAGTAATCAGGTACTTAGGTTTCGGATAGTAGCTATGTAGGTTACTTTTGGGGAGAGTATATGATTATTAGGTACTTGGACCCTTAGGGATTGTAGACCCTGAACCCCAAAACTCAGACCTTGCTCTAAGGGTCCAGAGAACCTAATAATAAGGTGACGGATAGCAGTTATCTAGGGAATCTCCTGTGTAAACTCCAGATCAATCCATTCCTGCCGCAGGTTCTGAACCACTTGGTCGGAGAGGTGCGGCAACTCCAGAGCTCTTGTTCTACATGCCCTGAACCGAGAACGGTCTAGCCGTGTAGGGTTCAGGGTCTATAGAAGCACAACCCTAAACCTTAGACCCTAAACCCCTCAACCGGGGTTGTATTGCAGTTTAGGTGTTGAGGATTTGGAGTCGAGGCTTAGTGGGCTTCGTGACCTGCACCCCCCAAAAGGCCTACATGTCTTGGGATCCTTACTATGAAACCGCCATATACTCCCGAAAAGAAGTAGGGCTTGCCAGCTACAGCTCTAAAGCAAACAAATCCTAACACCACCAGATTCCCCAGAACTTGTACGACTCCTGCCAGGCTTTTTGAAAAAACCCTAAACCCTAAACCCTAGTTTGACACTCGAGCTGGCTGGTCTAGGAAGCCTTTTGCAAATGCGGATTCTACCGACCTTAGCTGCTTGGTGGAAAAAGGTGTTTAGGGTTTAGGGTTTATGGTACCCTAAACCCTAAACCCTAAACCCTAAACCCCAAATAATCCCGGGTAGGACTCATGGGGCTTAGCACGGAGAGGAGTCTAGGTCAGGTGGGTAGTTAACGTTATAGGAGCATTGTAGAAGCTCCATGTACCTTATAGAAGCCTTATAGAAGCCCTATATACCCTAAACCCTAAACCCTAAACCCTAAACCTTTAAAGGAGCGTCGGCGAATTCCATCCCAGAGAGCTTTCTGGAATGGCGCTCGAGCTGGGGAGACCATCACCGGGAGCCTCTGCCGATTCTAGTAAAAATGTCGTGTTCCATAACACCCATAATATAGGGTTTAGGGTTTAGGGTTTAGGGTTTAGGGTTTAGGGTTTAGGGGCCATTAGTTACCTAATACTATTTTAGGGGGTTCCTTATTGTAACAATAGTATAATGAGCCCCAAAAACCTATTCTCTAGCGGTGGCTTCGGGGAAGTTCGTGATGTTGGGATCTTTCGGGATTTTGGGGGGTTCTGGCTCACTTAGGCTTTTTAGGAACCCTAAACCCTAAACCCTAACCCCTAAACCCCTTAAGCCCTAAACCACTGCGGGGCGTCTTCAAGCTTAGGGCTCCTGCAAACGATATTTAGACTCATATCTACTTGTCGATCGATCTATCCATCTATCTATCTAGCTATTTATCTAGCTATCTGGCTATCTACTTATCGATCTATCGATCTATCTATCGATCTATATATCTATCTGTCTATCTATCTATCGATGCATCTAATCTAGCTCTCTCTATCTATCCATCTATCCATCTATCTATCTATCTATCTACCTATCTATCTATCGATCTATCTATCTCTATCTATCTACCTATCCATCTAGCTATCTATCTTTCTGTCTATCTATCTACCTATCCATCTATCTGTCTGTCTATTTATCTATCTGTGTACCTAACTATATATATATATACATATCGACATCAACTTCTTCTTCTACCCCATCTATCTATGTATCTGTGTATCTGCCGACCGACCTATCTTCCTAGCTATGTATCGATCTACATACCTTTATTTCTACCTATATAAGTATATATTCATTCATTTCATCTACTTATCTAGCTCTTTATCTATGTATCTATCGACTCATCTGCCAGTCTACCCATCTGTCATCTGCTTATCTGTCCATCGGTCTGTCTAAATATCTGCTTCTCTGTCTGGCTACCTGTCTGTCTAGCCGATATCGCACGCATGCATGCATACACACATACATACTCGGTTAATGTGGATGGGTGTTCAGATGCAAGATACCTGTGTATACAAGTTACCTGCGCATATTAACCAAACCTCTAAACCAAACACAACTCTGCCAGCCGAAGGCCCATTGTCTTTGATTCCGCCAACCCGTATGGCCTCGGAACATACAGCAATGTGACAGACGCCCTGGTCCTGCTGCTGGAAGCGGTTTAAGGTTTGGGGTTCGGCTCAGGTTTTTTAGGGTTCAAGGTTTCCCTAAACCCTATAAGCCCCCAAAGCCCTAAGCTCGAAACTCTAAATCCTAAACCCCAAAACCCTAGACCCGAAACCCTAAACCCTAACCTCCAAAACCCTAAACCCGAAAATTTTGAACACCTCTAGAAGCCCTAATCTCGGTTGGGGTTTCGGATTCAGCTTCGGAGACCCTGAGGCAGAAGCCAGGGTTGAGGGATGCAGGTTTGGCTCTGCGGTGCCGTGTGCGGATATGGTGAAAACCTTTTAGGGTTTAGGGTTTAGGGTTTAGGGTTTAGGGTGCGGATATGGTGAAAACCTAAACCCTAAACCCTCAACCCTCAACAATGACTCGTTAAGACCCTAGACGGCTTCGGCCCTAAACCCTAGAAGCCCTAAACCCTAGAAGCCCTACAAGTCCTAAATTCTAGGCCCTAAGCCCTAGAAGCCCTCAGCCCCAAAAGCCCTAGAAGCCCTAAGCCCTAAGCCCTAAACTCCCTAAACCCTAAACCTCAAAAAGCCCTAGAAGCCCTAAGCCCTAAAACCTAAACAGTTTCGGCTTTTGACGTTCGTAAACCCTGTTTGCCAGTTTCCTAGCTGCTGCCGTCGGTTGTAGGGCTCATTTCCAATAGCATCCCTAAACCCTAAACCCTAAACCCTAAACCCTAAACCCTAAACCCATCCCCTCATCGTCCCCAAACTCCCCTAGAACCTAAAGCCTACACCTTTACTCAACTTGCGACCGGTGTTGTCTTGTCTCGTCTACCGCTCCCGCTGAAGTTTCTAGACTTGAGGGTTTAGGGTTTAAGGTTTAGGGTTTTTGGTTTATGGTTTAGGGTGAGACAAGCCCCCCAGATCACCAAACTGCCACATACGGTTCGAAGCTCCAGCAGGGCCAGGCGGAGGCATTTCGTTGTTGAGCTTAGGCTTAGGGTTCAGGGTTCAGGGTTCGGGGTTCAGGGTTCAGGGTTCAGGGTTTAGGGTTTAGGGGTTGGTCCAGTTTAGTTTATGCGCTGTAGGTTTTTTTGCAGGGTTTTGGTTGCCCATGTGTGGCAGGTTTCGAAGGGGTATAGACTGTCGGTTAGTCGGTGGTCTTCTATGTAGCAGGCCAGACGCAACCTACTGCATCTCGCATTTCCCACGAAGCATGCCATTCGGGTCCAAAGCAAACTCTTTGTTCTACTTGTTTCCTAGAAGGCTCATGGAGCTCCATAGTGAAAGCCCAAACCTTAGGCCCCAAAGCCCAAACCTTCCCCTGGAAAGCCCTTATCAGCAATAAGAGCCTTAGGGTAAACCCTTGTCTATATTACCACCCGGCAGTACGTTCAGGCTGACGATTAGAGGCTAACGGCTCGGATTCCCATGCATCATTTTCCCCAGGGAGCCTACCTCTTCGGGGTTTGGGGCTCAAGGTTTAGGGTTTAGGGCTTAGGGTTTAGGGTTGTTCAGGGTTTCGGGGGATAGGCTAGCTCTTTTTTTTTGTTGTGCTTGCTTGTGTGAATTTCCGCCAGCCTGAAACCGTATAGAGCCTCCGCCATCGCGAAACACTATATATATATATATATATATATATATATATATAGATATTCGCACACATACATGGAAAGGGTTCAGGGAGTTTAGGTTTTAGAGCTTCAGTGGGAAATCTAAGATCTCACCTTACGGCAACTAGAGCCGTAGCTTGCCCCAGGCTAGATCACGGTGGACCGCCGGGGGTCTTCGCGCCTCTGGCGCTTAAGACGCACCTGGCTTCCCATGCAGGGGCACGCGCCGTGCTTGTGAAAGGACTCCGGAACCAGACATCGTGGCGTTTGTGGATTAGGCATTATAGCCTTAAGGACGAAATGACCCTTAAAAGTAGGGGCCCTATACCCTTATACTATGAATCCCTATATGGTATATGAACCCTAATCCCTTTTAGGGGTCATTTCGTCCTTAGGGAGGGCTTAGACATTCATTGGGTTTTATGGGGCTGGGATGTCGAACTTGCGTGGTTTATGGGTGAGGTGTAGTTTAAAGGACACACCTCAAGGGTGCCACCCAAGATTTGTTCCTGGCAAGGGGCTATCTTGTATCGTGCCAGTCTAGACCATTAGCATGAACCTAGTGTTGTCATAGTTTTCTCAAGCTCTATATCACCTACATTGTACCCTAAGCCTTTAACCCTGACCCGTTATGGAATCTATATTCCCTTAATCCCAGTGCCCTAGACCTGTACTGTTCATGTTTTCTTAGAGCCTGGCCTTAGCCTTTGACCTTACCTTAACCTCAAATAACCTATCTTTCTAGGGTTCCTTATGATGATTTCCTTATACAAGGCCTGAAAAGGTTGGGTTTTCTAGGGTCCAGGTAGGCTTTGGCCCCAGCCCTTCGCGGCTCGGCGAGTTCATCCTGCATGGAAACCTGGGCTTTGGGTTCGTATTGTGGGTTCGGGGCTTAAGGTTTAGGGTTTAGGGTTAGGGTTTAGGGTTTACCCTAAGGCTCATGCACCTCCATAGTGAAAGCCCAAACCTTAGCCCCCAAAGCCCAAACCTTCCCTTAGAAAGCGCATAACTGCAATAAGAGCCTTAGGGTAGGTTTAGGGTTAGGGTTTAGGGTTTAGGGTTTAATGGGTTACTCTAAACGTGTAGGGGTTGGGTTTGGGGTGTTGAGGTTTGAGTTTTAGGGTCGTGATCCTCACGCAACAACGCGCGTGACAATGACTAACTTGGTTGAGAGCTCCTCCTTGTGCTTTCCCCTATGTAGGTCCTTGTTCACTCAGGTACTAGTTGAATGATTGAGATGAAGATGGACCTACAATCTGCTGCCCTGCTGTGTGTCGTATTTAAACCCTTAATCCTAAACCCACAAGCAACCAAACCCCCTATCCCCGAAACCTTGAATCCTAAACCCCAAACCCCAAGAATTCTCTTGTGTGTGTCGGATTTCGAAACAGGAAGCCTAAACCCTAAACCCTATAAACCTTAAATCCTAAACCCCCAAACCCCAAACCCTCTTGTGTGTCGGACTTCGAAGCAGGAATCGACCCAAACCACCCAAACCCCCAAATCCTAAACCCCAAACCCCAGGAATCCTCTTGTGTGTGTCGGATTTCGAAACAGGAAGCCTAAACCCTAAACCCTATAAACCTTAAATCCTAAACCCCCAAACCCAAAACCCTCTTGTGAGTCAGGAACCCTAAACCCCAAGCCTTAAGGCCTAAACCCCCAAACGTGTCGGATTTCGAAACAGGAGCCCTCTAAACCCCCAAATCCTAAACCCCAAACCCCAAGAACCCAGAACCCTAAACCCTAAACCCTAATCCTCTTGTGCGTGTCGGATTTCGAAGCAGGAACCCTAAACTCCTAAACCCTAAACCCTTAACCCTAAACTCCTAAACCCTAAACTCCTAAACCCTAATCCTCTTGTGCGTGTCGGATTTCGAAGCAGGAACAAACCCTAAACCCTATAAGCCTTAAATCCTAAACCCCCCAAACCCTAAACCCTAAAACCTAAACCCTAATCCTCTTGTGCGTGTCGGATGTCGAAGCAGGAACAGACCCGCAGCGCCTGCCTGGTTCTCGCTTAGGCGCCTCCTGGCCGGAATCTGACGCTTCCGACTGACAGGGGATCTCAAGATTCTTCGGTTTAGGGTTTAGGAGTTTAGAGTTTAGGAGTTTAGGGTTTAGGGTTTAGGAGTTTAGGAGTTTAGGAGTTTAGGGTTTAGGATTTAGGGTTTAGGAGTCTAGGGTTTAGGAGTTTAGGGTTTAGGGGTTTGGGTTTAGGGTTGAGGGGTTTAGTTTAGGGTTTGGGGGTTCAGGGGTTTAGGGTTCAGGGTTTAGTGTTTAGGGTAGCTTTTTGTAGGGATCTTTAAACCGCTTTAGGGCTAGGCCTCTTTCAGGGATTATGTGCTACACCCTAAACCCTAAACGTATTAAGCTTTTAGGGTCCGTTAGTTTAAGTTTAGAAGTATGGGCCCCTAATATGGACCCTGAGGCCTTTCTAGGGTCCCTTAAGGCTACATATAGGGTGCATAGTAGGTGTATAAGGATCCCAGGGAGAAGGGCCCATACTCGGGGCCCGTGGCTTCAACCGTAGATTCAAAAGGCTTCCTTGAGGGATCTTTGTTCCTTTTTTCAGGTTTTTTGTTGGCTTTAGGGTTTGGTGACTGCAGGGGATCTTGATAGGGGACCTTTAGAGTGGCTTCTTTAAGGGATCTTGGGGGTTCTTTTAGGGTTTAGGGGTTTAGGAGTTTAGGGCTTTAGGGGTTTAGGGTTTAGGGGTCTAGGGTTTAGGGGTCTAGGGTTTAGGGGTTTAGGGTTTAGGGATTGGTTTGAGCAGGATCCCCTGGGAAGGTCTGGATGTCTCCGTGGCTGAAGCCAAGATGCCTGAAGCAAGAGAAGTGGTTGTCGCAGTTAGTCCCCCATGTTGTACACTTGATGGCATGCTACCTCAATGCTCAAAACCCTACATAGGTACGACGAAAATTAGAGTTTGACAAACAAAAACAACCAAGAAAAGCCTCTAGATACGGGACCCCGAGATTTATGTAGGCGCCAAGTCAGCATTTATAAAGGGGTCTGAATAACTACACAAAATATTCCTTGATAGTCCCTGTATAACTATAGAGTATAAGCACCCCAAAACCCTAAACCCCAAAACCCCAAACCCTAAACCCTAAACCTTAAAACCCTAAACCCTAAACCCCAAAACCTTAAACCTAAACCCCAAAACCTTATTTTGCATTTAGTAAGGACCCTTTTCTTATTCGAGGTGGAGACCCTACTCACAGACCTGCGCGTGGCGCAGAAGGTGAAGAGCTGGCGTCGCTTGGGCTTCGCAGTGAGGGTTTAGGGTGGAGGGTTTAGGGCTGAGGGTTTAGGGTTGAGGGTTTAGGGTGTAGGGTTGAGGGTTTAGGGGTGAGGATTTAAGGTTGAGGGTTGAGGGTTTAGGGTTGAGGGTTTAGGGTATAGGGTTGAGGGTTTAGGGGTGAGGATTTAGGGTTGAGGGTTTAGGGTTGCGGGTTTAGGGTGTAGGGTTGAGGGTTTGGGGTGTAGGGTTTAGGGTTGAGGGTTTAGGGTTTTGGTTCAGGGTTGAGGGTTTAGGGTTGAGGGTTTAGGGTGTAGGGTTGAGGGTTTAGGGTGTAGGGTTGGGGGTTTAGGGTTGAGGGTTCAGGGTTCAGCGTTCGGCGCAGCTCGATTAGGCAACCCTTACCCCTTAGCCCTAAACACTTGCAACGTGTGTTCTGGTTGTCCGGCCTATGAAGCCAGTTGACGCGTCTCGTTGTGCATAGCACCTGCGAGTGTGCACTCATGGTCGATAGATTGTTTGTTCTATGTCTTCGTTTGATCCGTTCGACTGTATCTGTAAGCTCAGGTAGTAAGTGCACGCAAGTGTGTAACGAAGTATGCCCCTATTCGCAAGTACCTAGCTAAACACATACGAAGCAACGTTTGCATATATCCGGCGATTCATCCGGTGCATCTAGGCGCATGCATACATGGATGCATCTACAACTGCGCACGAACGTACGTACATACCTGCTTGCGTACATATCTACATGCATGCACACTCTGCACCTGTAAACCCAGCATACTGTTAATGATATAAATCCTGCATTCAGGACCCTAAGCCTATGGGAATTATTACATATTCCTTCTTATAGGTAGTGCAGGATTTATATCACCAACCGTATGGTAACTGAGAGTTAACCGAAAGTCTGAACATTCGAACATGCATTGGTGCGAAACACAGACACATGGACGTCAGCAACGAAAACCTTCCCATGCAACTTGATCCTCTGGGAAGAAGATACGACCAGTGTTAATTTAGCATCAAGATGACAGCAATCAGTGTAACACCAACATGCAGACGCTTGCAGCTCTGTGAATATTGCAGCTGCTGTTGAAAGCTGTGTCCGACTAGTATTCCCTAAACCCAAAGCCCTAAACCCTAAACCCTAGTCCCTAAACCCTAATCCCTATACCCCGAACCAGAACCCTCAAACCCTAAACTCTAACTCCAAAACAGAACCCTCAGCTCTAAAGCCTAAAGACGGTCCGAAGATCCAAAGCCGTACAGACCCTACAGCCCCAACGCCTTTAGGGTTTAGGGGTCATATAGGACTGAGCAGCCACCGAAAAAAACAATCTCAAACCTAAGCATTCGACGAAGCTTGACGATTGCTCCTGCAAGCCCTAGACCCAAAAACGCGTGAGAGTGTGAGACTTAGCACATGTCCACTTTAAACCCAAAAGACCCGAAGGCCGTGGTCTTGCTTCCCCGACAAGCCACGAAAATACAAGGTTAAACTTTCAGATTACTCATAAACTATAAGAACCCCAAAAGTTTTAAGGCTGGGTATTGGCGAACTAAGCCTTAGAGGGAACCCCAGAAAGTTGGAACATGGATCTGCGAGGAATAGTGCGGGCATTCCTTCTTTTTGACCTTCAGGGCAAACCCTAAACCCTATAAACCCTAAACCCCTATAATGATGTTCGCAATTTTTTGTCTTCTAGTGTAGAGTGTCTGGCCTTACCCCCGCCTCAGCCAACTTTGGCATTCTGATTTCGGGGAGGAAAAGAGGTAATATAGGGGCCTTCGTAATTAGAATAGGGCTTAGAGGTATGTTGTACGATTCATGAAAATAAGGAACCCCCAAAAACCCTTTTCTAATTAGTAAGGTCCCTACAGTATCAAAACAGGAAAGCCCCAAAGACCTGGACTCTGAATGAACAGCCGGCGAAGTCTTCCACCCCTAACCCCTGAGCCCTAAACCCTAAACCCTGGACCCTAGACCCTCGACCCCAAGACCCCCGGGAGGATCTAAAAAGTAGATCCCCTAATTTGGGACCCTAGCTACTAAAGGGTACTTTATAGGAACCCCCTTAAGGGATCTACTTTTTGGATCCTTCCGGGGGTCTGGGCCCTAGACCCTGAACCGTCGATGTTTGGCGAAGTCTTACCCTAAGGGTCCAGGTATCTCTTTAGGAGGGTCCGGAATCTCCTANNNTGGGGTCTCAGAGATGGTGCTTTTTGGGTAGACCCCTGAGTCGCTGAACCGCTGACGTTTCCAGGCCTTCCTCGGATCCCGGCTTTGCCTCTTGGATATACACCGGGTCTTCGGGTATGTAACCAAGAGGGTCCATATGGGTAGTTG
>CAJNDV010036221.1:5675-22916 GCA_905221635.1 Symbiodinium sp. CCMP2456
GGTCCTTTGGACCCTTGGGGTAATGGGCTCATTAGCCGCTTTGAAGATTCCCAGACAGAATAGCTGTGACCTTTTAGTGGTTCGGACTTGAGTTCTTCGGTGTAGGAGACCGAGGATACATGATGCATGCTCACCAGCAAGTTGAACTACAGTTCTGGCCCGTAGGATTTGTCTTTATGCCCTGAGCCTTAAACTCACAAAGCCTCCTTGTTTGTGGGTCCTTATTTTTGTAGGAAAAGGTAGGGTACCCTTAGTACTTAGTGCAGGCGTCCTCTGAGCTTGGCTCGGGTTTGCGTTTAGGTTCAAGGAAGTCACAGGCCCTGGATGTCCCAAAGTAGATAGAACAAGTTTACCACGCGTGGTGCCATTATTTTACCTAGTCCGGGGGGTTGAGGTAAACCCGAAAATCTCAGACCAATCAGCCCGGAATCGACGAAGCCTCGATCCTGAACTCCAACACATCCCCATACCCCCCCCCCCCCCNNTAAACGCTAAACCCTAAACCCTAAGTACCCACTATTAAGGGACATAAGGGCTCCATAAAAGGGCTCTTGGGAGGGTCCTGGTCCTAACACGGCTTTGGGTTGAGGGTTTTGGAAGGCGTGTTTTTGTGTTGACTCTACAAAGGTAGTGTCAATGCGCGCCATTTGGACTCAGCTCTGTCTTGCAGGTTTCAGCGTTTTAAGAGGAGTACGGGGTTGAAATCTCGGCTAAGGACAGAAAGCCCTAAAGCCGACAGTCCTAACAGCACCGTGCCCTAAAGCCTCAAGCCCTAAACCTTATAAACCCGTGAAGCACGTCATTTGGCCTGTAAGTTGCATAAATATTCCTCAATCAAGGGTTCCTTATTATGACTTACTATGATATAAGGTCCGCCTTACTAAGGCCCTGTTCATGCTATTGATTAGCTAATTACCCCCATCTTTAGGGTTCCAAGCATTCAGAAAATCAATCCCTACTCTGAAGCACGGTTTAGGGTTTAGGGTTTAGGGTTTAGGGTGTAGGGTTTAGGGTCTCTAGGATAGGGACAAGGTTTCGTTTAGGTACTTCTTCAGGGTTTGGGCAGAGGGTATTATTAGGAACCCAACAAGAACATAAACATAAGCATGTTCGAGGGATATCCCGACCTTATTGGGCTTCAGTATACGGGGACTTATATGGGATATTCCTATCCTAATTTGTGCTTATGGGCTTTTTTGGGGGCCCTATATTAGGGTTTAGGGTTTGGCATTTTGGGCGTGGCAGAGGTTCGGTGTTGGAAGTCTGGACTTCGGCACGGATCACTTCGCGTGGAAGCCTAAACTGTTTTCCTATACTTTTCCTTAGGGGTCCCCAATGGGAATGGGACCATCAGTATAATTCGAGGACATTTTCAGGTGGGTAGTTACCGGTATAGGAGCCTTATAGAAGGTCTATATACCTGATAGAAGCCCCTAAACCCTAAACCCTAAACCCTAAACCCTAAAACCTTAACCCCAAACCCTATACCCTAAACTCCTCTCCCCACCTGTATCTTCCTTTAACTATGGGAATGGGACTATCAATATAATGTACCCCTATAGCCTGATATTCAGCCCCCATCATATCCTGTAAAGTAACCCATTTGGGACCTGCATGGGATCCCAAAACCCACAACCCAAAACCTAAACCCAAAACCCAAAACCCAAAACCCTAAAACCTACACCCTATTCCCTATTCCCTGAACCCAAAACCCTAAACCCCAACGCCCTAAGCCCAAAACCCCAAAACCCCCAAAGCCCGAAACCCCAAAACCCCAACACCCCAAAAACCCAAAAACCCAAAACCCCAAAAACCCAAAACCCTAAACCCTACAATCCGAAAGATGTCAGGTCGTTGACAGCCTGCGGCTGGTTGCAAAGGCATACTGCCTCCAGGCCAGCCTTCGGCTTGAGGCTCAGTTTGGGTTTTGGGGTTTGGGATTTTAGGGGTTTTGGGGTTTAGGGTTTAGGTTTTAGGGTTTGGGATTTTGAGGGTTTTGGAGTTTAGGGTTTAGGGTTTTTGGGGTTTAGGTGGTTTAGGTTTTTAGGGTTTAGGGCTTTCGGGTTTAGGATTTATTTAGGGTTCAGGGCGGTTGATGATATAAATCCTGCAAATGGAATATACCATAATTCCCATAGTTTCGGGTCCTTCAGGCCATGCAGGATTTATATCCTCAGCAGTCGTATGCCGGTTTGCCCCAACTGTGCCCACTTGTTTCTTCTGTGCACCTCCTGAAACGGAGGCGTACATGTCAGCAATGCTTACTACGGAGCGCTGAGCCCCCAAACCTCGAACTCTAAACCCTAAACCCTAAACCCTAAACCCCTTAACCCTAAACCCTAAACCCTAAACCCTAAACCTGAAGCCGAAGGGTTTAGGGGCTTGGGCTTTAGGACTTAGGTCCGACACCCGGGTCTCGAATCCAATGAACTAGCGCCTTAACCTTCACACCCTGCACCATCAAAGCAGTAAGACGACAATGGCGACCCCTGACTGGCAATGCCCATTTCCTGATCAGGATCCCTGACAGGGTATTCGTGTTGGATTTACACTGTTGTTCCTAAGTTCGCGGAATTGCCCCCACACCCTGATTCTAGATGGGGGGCTGTGTGAACATTAGGGTGGGTTGGGGCCTTGTTTAGAGGCTTTTGTGCTCGAGATCCTGCCACTGAAAGTTTATGCCTCTGAGGTTCCAGATTCCCAAATAGCACGAGTTTAGGATTTTGGGTTTAGGGTTTGGGGTTTAGGGGTTTAGGGTTTAGGGTTTAGGACCCAAATTCCATGCTCACGATGGCTATTGCTGCCTAGAACTACTCACTCTTCTGGTACTTGAACCCTTAGTGCTCAACCATGTTTAGGCACGGAGCTGTAGCCTTGAGCATAAAACCCCCCAAAAACCCCAACCCGAAATCATGCCAGGCACACTTTGCAGAAGATCAGAGCTCGAGTGAGAGCGAAAGACTCTTGCAGCTTGGTTCATCTGAGGTTTCCGGCACCTTACGGCAACCCTAAACCCTAAACCCTAATGCGGCGTTTGCGGTTGTTAAGGTTTGACCCTTTAAGGGGCTAGGGTGTCGAGGTATTTATGCGTTCGGTGGTTCAGGGTGTTGCTTGCTTTGATTCAGGGTTTAGGGGTTACGGCCAGTTTAGTGTTTAGGTCATTTAGGCATTAGGGTTCACGTCTGCTTCGTGTGGGCTGCTGCTCTTTGTCTTCGTCTCGTTTGGGTGGGCGAAGGGGTGCGGATCCACTGGTGCTTGATGTGGGAACATGTGAAGATGAAGCTGCTGATGGTCCGGATGAGCGAGGGTAGGGTTTTCAGCGGTGTTTTGCTGGCAACAAGCCTTCCGCCCGGCGGATTCTGGACGTTACCGTGAGTACCCTAACAGATGGACAAAGGCGTTCAAAAAAGACTCCTAAACCCCTACTCTAAACCCTAACCCTCCAGGTACCTACTATACGGGGTCCTAGGGGCTCTAGTACCCTCTATAGTAGGTAGCCTGGAGGGTTAGGGTACAGCTTAAAAGGGGAACCCCGAGCCCGACCCCCGCACGGACCCCCACCGACCCTTCGGCTTTAGGGTTTAGGGTTTAGGGTTTAGGGTTTAGGGCATCCATCCATATTCGACTGGAAGGCTCCATATATACAACCATTATGGAATTAGGTCCCTGAAAGTGTTCATGTGGTCCTTACTTGAAGGATCATGGGACTTAGTAAGTAAGGTGATAAGTCCCTCAATTGGGGTTATAAGTAAATATAAGTATAGCTACCTTAGTTATAACCCTACTTACTAAGTCCCATGATCCTTCAAGTAAGGACCACATGAACCCTCTCAGGGACCTAATTCCATAATGGTAGCATACATGGAACCTCCGGGTTATAGTAACCTCGAGGACGACATGAACCCTGAAAGGGTTTAGGGTTCCTAAGCCATATAGGGATTCATAGTACAAGGGTATAGGGCCCCTACTTTTAAGGGTCATTTCGTCCTGAAGGAAAGGACCTAATGATTAAGCTTCAAGGTTATGGGTTTCTATGAGTGTTCTGTAAAGGTTCTACAAGGGCTTCAGAGAGGGTTTAAGAGTCCAAAGCACCTAATCCATAGGTACTTGGGTTTATGATAACTATACTAGTTTTGTCGCATTGTACGTGACTATTTGGGAGAGTATATTCGGTACTTGGACTGTTAGGGTTGGTCGCTAGGGTCAGTAAGACTGATTCATGGGGATTCCTAAACCATGAACCCTAGACCCTACACCGTACACCCGTTACAGGAGTCGACAGGTTTAGGGTTTAGGGTTTAGGGTTACTAGACTTGCTACAAGTCTGACCGAGGTTCCATGTAGGGTTTACTTTTTCAGTCATGCCTGCTGCCCTGAACATGGAAGCCTTTAAGCGCCATTCTTCTGGACTCGAGAAAGCCCCAAACCTGAAAACTTTGAGTTTTGTCTAACTTGGACGTTTTCGCTTGAGGCTCTGAACATCAGAGTCCTTACATGGAGCTCGGTGGTCATACCCGAATGACCTGGAGTCCTAAATCCTAAATCCTCATACCGTCCCAGCGCCCGTGTAAATTCCTGAATTCACTCAAAGGAACCCTGTAAGCCTCAAAATCCAAAACCCCAAGCCCTAAGCGCCTTAGCCCTCAAAGAAAGGAATTCCTTAACGTGCAGCCAAACCCAAACCCTAAACCCTAAACCCTAAACCCTAAACCCTAAACCCTAAACCCGAATGTAGGAACCTGAATATGAAACCCTGGGTCTTTATTATATGGATCCGAATCAATCAGCTTCCTACATTACGAAACCCCAAAACCCTAATCCCTGAATCCTAACCCCTAAGCCCTAATCCTCCCTCCCTCCCTCCCTCCCTCCCTCCCTCCCTTTAAACCCTAAACCCTAAACCCCAATCCCTAAACCGTCTTGAGGACCGCCGCAGAGCATCTCGTGGAGGGTGAGGCCTCGAGCTTTCACACGCGAGGATTACCTCGAGGCTCTGCGCTACACTTGATCTAGGGCAGCGGTTTAGGGTTTCGGGTTTAGGGTTTCGGGTGTCGGGTTTAGGCTTTTGCTTTGGAGGGTTCCTCTCGAAGGGTTCTCTAATCGGACTTTAGAGGGGGTTACTGTTCACTAGTAGAAGCCCAGTACCCTACGCAGTAAGCTCCGGCGTTATGTGTATGGGAAGCGCCTCTTGGGGTTCTCACTTTAAGGACGAAATGAACCCTAAAAGGATTTAGGGTTCCTAAACCATATAGGGATTCCTGGTAATTATTAAGGTACAGGGTCACTACTTGTAAGGGCCATTTCGTCCTTAAGCAAGGTTTAGGGGTTTCAGGATTTGGACCGTAAGGGTTGACGGGTTTTGGGGTTTGGGGTCTCGCGGCTTGGGACCTTGAGGGCTTGGGTTTAGGGTTTAGGGTTTACCCTGAGGGTCCTAGGACTTTCTTGAGAACCTCAAGATGTAGGGGTTCGGAGACCCCAAACCGACCCACTAGATTCCGGACCCTCCTCAGGAGATACCTGGACCCTTAGGGTAGGGTTTAGGACTTGGAGGGTTTGGATCCTAGCTTTGGCTTTCGCGGGTGAGGATCTGCTAAGGGGGACTTGGAAACACTCTTTTGATTTCTGCTTGTTTACAATCCCTAGCAAACCCTAATTCTGTTTATAAACCCTACCTAGAGTCTCCATTGTAGTTCCTTTTTTTGCTTTAACCAAGTATGTATTGTATCCCCAAGAAGGAACCACAATGGAGACTATAGGTAGACTCTAAACTTCTAATTTCTGCACCGTTGGAGTAGGCGCAGGAGCTGCCTTAGGAGCTGCATCTCAGCATCTTGAACTGGAAGGACATGCCGGTTTAAGGGTTTGGGGTTTAGGGTTTAGGGTCTAGGGTTTAGGGTTTAGGGTCTAGGGGCAGTAGAGCAAGCAGTCCTTTAAGTACCAATATCCCTATGTCATCCCACACGTGACAAAACTAGGATGCTGGACATGTCAGCTCTCCACAGTCTCTTGAGCTTCCTTGACCCGGACCCCCCAAACCTTCCGACACACCGCTATTAAGGAATGTAGTGCAAATCATGGTAGGATCTCTAATCTGATTCAAGGTATAATTCTTCCTTAAGTAAGGGATATTGGAGAATCTGGGCCCTTAAACCCTCAACCCCTAAACCCCTAAACCCTAAACCCTAAACCTTGGAAAATCTGGACCCTTAAACCCTAAACCCCTAAACCCTCACCCCTAAACCCCGAAACCCGGCCTGCTCCGCCTGCCGCACCACGGCAGCACGAATGGAGCCACGACATCAGTCCACCTTAACCGTCTTAACCTACCCAAATCGACTTTTTCTAGGGGCCTTATAAATTCCGTATTAGAGCCTTAAGTTTTAAACTAAGAGCCTTCAAAACAAGTCGGTTTTGGTAGGTTAACCATGTAAACCCTATAAACCCTAAACCCTAAAACCCTAAACCCCTAAAGCCCTAAACCCTAAACCTAGGTTAAGGTGCAACCTCGAGGCCGACGCTACCCATTACGTAAAGTCCTTTTCTCGGTGGCGGCCGACGCCGAAACTGCGCTCAACCCCCCCAACAAAAACCCTGGAGGATCTTTGTAACCTAGAAGCCTCAATACTTTCCATCGTTGTTCCCTACAGGGTTCCTTATTCTATTTATTGCAAGTACAATGTGTCCCAACACCCTGGTTTAGGCATTAAGGTCCCTATATTGGACCCCTTGTAGGACTCCTATCTACTTCTGGTAGCCTAAACTTAACCCTAAACCCTAAATCCTACACCCTGAATCCTAAATCCTAAATTCTAAACCCTACACCCTAACTTTTCTGCAACCCGTCAGAACCCTGGAGCCCTCGACGAGGCCCCCGAAGACCCTTTGTACTGGGTTCTGGAGTATCATACTGGAACACTTTTTTGGTACCTGTACCTTAAAAGAACCAGTATGAACAAAACAGTTATACTTTTGCTCCTGGGTTACTTCAAAGCCCAGAATCCCGGAACCTCAGCCTACCCCTAAACCCGAATGGAACCTACCCTGAAAGGGGTGGCGATGATGCGACTTGCGCTTGCCGAGATAGACCTGGAGCGTGGTCCTCGGATATTTGCTTGTGTGGCTTCGAGCTGTGCTTGGGTTTGTTACCGCTACCGCTATCACTACCATTGCTACTGGCGCTACCACTACCATTACCACTCCTCCTGCTCCGGGTCCTGCTCCCACCACCACCACCACGACGACTACTACTACGACGACGACGACTGCCACCACCTCGACGCTTAAAGCTTTAAACTTTCAACACAACCCTAGAGTTTCTAGCCCCTGAACCATGGAGCCATAACAAGGTGTACCGGAAGGCTTGTAGAACCCGCGACCCTTACAGCCTTAGGGAAACTTGACTGGAGGACCCTTATGGAAACCCCTTCAAACGGATGAGTCTAACTTATAGTTACTACGGTTGATGATATAGACCCTGCATGACCCATAGGAAGGAACACACAATAATTCCATTAGGTTCGAGTCATCAAGGTGATGCAGGATTTATTTCATCAACAGTATTTATAGCTGTCCTAAGACCCTAAACCCTAAACCTGAATCCCTAAACCCTAAACCGTAAACCCTAAACCCTAAACCCTGGTTTTTCTAGCTGTCCTAAGTCCTAAGCCTGATAAGGCATGGCGGCTACATCCGTGCCGCCTCTGCGGCCGAGCTGGCTGCAGATGCTAGGAAAGATCTTCCACCGACGCTTGGACCACAGCTGGGTTGCGTCGTTCCTTCTAGGTTTCCAGCAAGAAGCCCTTTCTAAGGGTTCTATAAGGTCTGGGGTTTAGGGAAAGTGTAGGGCTCAGGGTTGAACTTGCTCGAAGGACTCTTGGTTTCAATGTCGTTGGGCGCAATCGCCGGACCTGTAAGCCTCCCAAATCGACGCCATGGGCCCACCTTAAGGACGAAATAAACCCTAAAAGGGATTGGGGGTCATGTACCATATAGGGATTCATAGAAAAAGGGTATAGGGCCCCTATCTTTAAGGGTGATGTCGTCCTTAAGGCATAGATGCCTGTCATTTTTGCACCGACGGGAGTACCAGGGCCACTAGGGAGAAGTGGGGATGAGTATCCCAGACCTTCGAACATCCCATAATCGAGGAATCTACAACCCATCGTATGATGTAAGGTACATTCCTTCACTATAAGATAGGATATTGGAAGGCCTAGATGCCGACATGCCGGAAGCGACACCCCAAAGCGCTTCATTACTGAAGTAGATGCAGGAGATAGATCCTAGCTTCGAAAGTGCACCTGGGTTCCATCCCTTTCGCTCTCCGAACATTCGAAACAGAATCTCCACCAGACAGTGACAGCGAGGGTCGCTGCACCGACCCTAACCCAGAAGGGCTGGGGCGCTGAGTCTATTCTAGTCTAGTCTAGCCTATGTTCGGAAATTAGGATTCACTGTGTTTCTTTTTTGTCGGTTTGAGAAAGGGTACACCCTCAAAGCAAAATCAAAAGCAAGGACTTAACACTGGGTTCGCCTTTGGATCCGGAATTACCTTAACACCCCAAATCCTAGATAGTATTAGGGAGACCCCTGAAAGGGGACCATTCTTAACCCTACTTATGGCTCTCTTTAAAGGGACCTTATTGCGAGGGTCTACACCTCCAAGGGTTACCCTAATCCTATCTCCCACCAAATAAGAGGGTTCTTCATTATGATTTTGCTTAGTCCTTGATAACCCTAAACCCTAAACCCTAAACCCTAAACCCTAAACCCTAAACCCTAAACCGTAACGTAGGAGTCGTAGGGTCCAGGTAGCTCCTAAACTCTACAGAGAGGTAGTAGGATCCTTCATCCTAGAGGGTCCCACGGTTGATGATATAAATCCTGCACCACCCATAATAAGGAATATACCATAATTCCCATAGTTTAGGGTCCTTACGGTAATGCAGGATTTATATCATCAACAGTACGTTCCTCGATGGTGGAATGTAGGGTTCCTATATTAGGAACTTCTATTATGATATAGGGAAGTATCCCCCAAAACAGTACACAGGACCTGTTAATTAAGCGAGGGTGGTTCCAGGGCGGAGGGTACCCTAAACCCTAAACCCCAAACCTAAACCCTAAACCCAAAGCCTTGTAAGCCCTAAACCCTAATCCCAAAGCCTTGTAAACCCTAAACCCTAAACCCTTAGCCTTGTAAACCCTAAACCCTAAACCCTTAGCCTTATAAACCCTGAACCCCAAACCCGACACTTCCAGGGCAGAGGGTACCAGGGATCCTTATAAGGAGCCGGATGGCTCCGAAGGGAGTACCAGGGAGAGCTGGTGATGAGGATTCCAGACCGTCTAAGCTCCGTAAATGAAGAAATGTAGTTAGAATTACAGTAGGATCCTTACGATTTAAAGTGTGTATATATATATATATAATCATACTTGTGTATATACATATATATATATATATACATACGTATCTTCTTGAATGTAAGGGTTATTGGAAAGTCTGGGATGTCATATACCCCTTGGAACCACCTCCCTTAAGAATCTTACTGAAGCCAGACACCCGGGTTCCACCTGCGCAAATAGCAGGGTTTTTAGACCCTAGGCTTGCCCCAAACCCCAAATCGGTTCTAATCCCCTAAAGCAGGGGCCTTTATAATTAGAATGGGGTTTTGGGGTATATTATACTATAGCTATAATAAGGAGCCCTCAAAATAGCATTGGTAATTTCTTAGGTCCCTATTACACTAAACCCTATAATCCGCGAGAGAGTCCTCAAACCCAGACATTCCAAGACCCAGGGAAGAGCTTCGACCTTTGGCAATGGCGACCTTGCCTCCCGGCTCCATTTCGGGCTTTGGCAAAACCGGGGTTTGATGGAGACTTAACATGGTGTACTATAGAAGACATACAAATTACTTCTTTTTACACCATTTTGGGGGGCTCCTTACTATAACTGCAGTAGAATATACACCAAAAACCTATTCGTATTATTAAGGCCCTTATATATATATATATTATTTCTCTGGTTCTCTAAAGGGTTCAGCATGTCAGTAAGGGGTGTATCAGGGGTTTTATCAGGGATCTAGGCCGTCTAGGGTTCCACGGCGTCCAGTTTCAGACTTCAAGAGGCTTATAGCGAACTCCACAAACTTGAAACATGAGTTCAGGAAGAATTTGATGTGTAGGGTTTAGGGTTTAGGGTGAGTGCTGGAATTCGCCATCCGAAGCCCTCAACCCTCAACCCCAAGCCCTAAACTCTAAACCCCAAGCCCTAAACTCTCAGGGCATGGCGATAGTTCCCTAAACCCTAGACTCTAAACCCTAAACCCTAAACCCTAACCCTACTTACTAAGTCCCAAGATCCTTTATGATGTGCCAACTTCTGGCTTCTAGTCGATGGCTCTTAGAAGAACTCTGTAAGGGTTCTGGAGGGAAAGGTAGAAGGGGTCATGAGGTTCTACAAGGATTCTATAGGGGTTTTGATCTGTTGGAGTCATGGCATGCAGTGTGGGTTTTCGAGTTTTCGGGTGTCAGGGCTTCCGGCGAGTTTAGGGTTTAGGGTGTAGGGTTTAGGGTTTAGGGCTTAGGTTTTAGGGTTTTGGCGGGGCTTGGCATGAGTTGAGGGCGTCAGCTTTGTATTTTTACAAGGCTCTGAGGTCCCGGGTTGCTATAGCTTTGGAGTTTCCTAAACCCTTAGCCCCTAAACCCTAAACCCTTAGCCCCTAAACCCTAAACCCTAAACCCTAAACCCTAAACCTCAAACCCTAAGCCCTAAACCCTGATCCTCTTGTTGGCTTTGGGTCTTGGGCTGCTTAAACCCTGCAGAACCTCAAACCCTTCAGAACCGCAAACCCTAAACCCTCAACCTTTCAGAGCCCTAAGCCCTAAACCCTTAAGAACCCTAAACCCTAAACTCGAAGCCCTTCAGAAGCCTAAACCCTAAACTCTAAACCCTAAACCCTAAACCCTTCAGAAGCCTAAGCCCTGTAAGCCCGAAACCCTTCAGAACCCTAAACTCTAAGCTCCTCTTCAGAGCTCCAATCCTTCAGGACGAAGTGTCCCTTAACAATAAGGGCCCAAAGCCCTTATATTATGATTCCCTATATGAGTTTAGGGTTTAGGGTTATGGTATATGACCCCTAGCCTAATTATTTTAGGGTTTAGGGTATATGACCCCTAATTCCTTTTAGGGTTTAGGGTTTAGGGTTATGGTATATGACCCCCTAATCCCTTTTAGGCGTTCTTGGATGAACCCTAAGGGTCCAAAGGACCCAATAATTAGGTACTTAGGTTTCGGATAGTAGTTATGTAGGCTACTATTTGGGAGAGTCTACGATTGTTAGGCACTTGGACCCTTAGGGGAAACGCCACTGAGGTTGCAGGCCAAAGGCCTCACGGCATGCGGTGATGCAGCTGCTCAGGTCAGGATCGGGTTTCGGGTTGAGGACTTGGGGGGGCGGATCGAAGGTTTAGATTTGTTGGCTGCGCTTGATGTGTGTGTGTGTATATGTGTGCGTGTTTGGGGCATGGTATCTTTGAAGATGGCGTCTTCTAATTGGCCTTTGGGTTTGAATTGTAAGACTTAAGGCTTGTGCTTTGCAGGTTAAGGTGCAGGAGTTGTCGCATCAGGATCTTACGTGCGACAGGGGTATAAATCGTTCCAGGATCCGGCAAAAACCACTAAACCCTAAACCCTAAACCCTAAACCCTAAACCCTAGACCCTAGACCCTAGACCCCTAACCTTAAGACTCGTTTCGGGAGCTTCAGGCTTCCCAAACCCTAAAAACCTCAACGGTTTAGGGTTTAGGGTTTCAAGATTCTGGAGGTGTTTGGAACATCAGGAGCTCGGGTCGCTAATAAGGGCTTTGGGGTTTAGGGCTTGTTTCAGGAATTGGTGGCGTCGCGGGGCTTAAAGTTTTCGAGTTTTGGGCTTCGGGCTTAGTAAGAAGCAGGAAAATTCCAGAACCTTGCACCTGTGCATGAACACCGTCAACGGCTGTCAGGATTTCTTGTTGTTTATACCTTATAACTTGTAAATATAGGGAGGCCGGGTGGCGGGGGTCCTGGCATCGCAATCACCTGACAAGGAGCCGTTGGCTTGCACCCAAAAGGATTATCAGGGTGTTCCGGCAGATCACTCACATCTATTTTCTCTTAGACCTTAACGCCCCAAGAAGTCCTAACAATTCAGTCAAGGGTCGTAGGTCCACCCGAATGCCTAGCATCAGGCGGAAGCTGCAGATGCTCGGCTTGACTTTTTATATTATACCTTGGGTGCCTCAATTCCATGAAGCCTAGACCTGAAAATATAAGCAGTTAAGTATCTACATACTACTGAGGCCTAAATAATCACCTACTACTCTAAGGTTCCTCTTAGTAAAGTAAACCCTATTCTGTTTTTTTTTCCAGGGCCCCGGCATGAATTTGTCAGAGGATTCGGCTTGTGGATTTCGTGCCCCAGGAACCCTTGAATCCCAGAGGCAGGGAGCCGTCGAAATCTAGTCAGAATAATAACCATCACACTACGACTATTAACGATGAGAACAACAATATTGGCACTCAGAATCATTGCCATACTAGTGAAAAGCATGCAGACAGACAGACTGACTGACGTTCTCGCGTACGAACACCAACACAGTGTACACAAGCAGTGCCGTACATACGTGCGTACATGCGCACTTGCATGCATGCGTACATGCATGCTTGCATGTAGTTGCTATGTTCATTAGTTAGTTCGGTAATTAGTTATATGGGTCTAGACTTTACACTCAAGACAATGGGCCTACACGTAGGAAGTTGATTCTTGGAAATAGGCAGAAAGAGATGGACTAGCGATGTAGGTCAGACCATGGGCCTACTCATCGGAGTAGGGAATTGATGGTTGGTACTCCCCCCGATTCTTCATCTTCATGAAAAGGCTGGCGGAACATGATCTCCAAGGTGTACTCCCAAAACCTTGAGCCCAAAGAAGACCTTACCACCAAGATTGAAGACCCCCAGGCCCCCAGGTATCACCAAAATTCGACCCAACAACACGTCGTCTTCATGCAACAGCATTCTACGGACATTACTGGTATCCCGTTATACTGCCCATACACGTTTTCTGTATTTTTACCTTATATCCCACACAGCCCAAACCCCTAGCCCACACGCCTAGCTCCAAAACCCTAGGCCATCAGCAGTTTTCATCGCCACGCTGCAAGGTGTGGCAGTCGTGCAGTGTAGCGTACCCGCGTACAGTCTTGCATTTCGTGAGGTTTCGCTTAGAACGAATCCCTCAACCTTAAATCCTAAACCTTAAGCCCCCTTAATCATGAAGGCCTCAAACCAACCGGGAAGACCAATAATTCCTTCTCGGGATCCCCTTCATATAGAAGCCTAAATAATTACCCATATGATTGTTGGGGTCTTTTATCATAGAGATACTGTAAAGGAGCCCAAAACCCTATTCTATTTATTAAGGTCCCTACATGACTCCTCCTGCTTCCAGCAGGGAAGAGTCTAGTCCTACTATCCCGAAAGGTCCAAGATACCTGATTAAAGCTGTATGGTTCAGGTCTGCTAGGTCTTGGGGATCAGTATCATAGTATTGGTGTGTTTTGTGGCACTAAGGACCGGCTTTCCTTATACTTGTTTCGGGTGTAAAGGCTATGCAATGGGGCCTACACGGGATACATAGCAACTGAAACGAGGTATTCTTTAAAACAACACGTGAGTTTTGGTTGAAATCCCACACCGGTTTAGGGTGTAGGGCAGTTTAGGGTTTAGGATTAGGGACACAGCCCGTTGTAGAACTCTTATCGAAATCTTTGCGAGAAACCCTAAACCCCTAAACCCTAAACCCTAAACCCTAAACCCTAACCCATCAAATGGGCTTCTTGCTCGCAACGGCGCAAAGTTTGACGAGAACCCACGCGCAGGGACAGTTGGATCCGTGCAAGCTGCACGCACCACACCTGCGCAAGGGTTTGTTGGCGTCAAAGGATTGACAAAAGGTTGTCGGCACCGTGCATCTAGAGCTTATTTAAATGAATCCCGAATCAAACCTCCTAAATATAGCCCTCCGATCCAAGTGCGTTTCAATCCCCGGCCAAGCACAAAACTAAGGCTTACAATTACGCTCCAAACCCGAACATTGAATCTTTAAGTCCGAATTGCCGATACCCCAAACCCCGAAAACCCTGTAACCGCTCGGAACTGTCAAAACCGCACAACCATCTCCCGCCAAGGACTCTGTTCAGCTGCACTGGCCTCAGTTTGAATTACCTAAAGCCGGGGCTTGTTTTAGCTTTTTTCAAGGTTTTAGGGTTTAAAGTTTAGGTTTTAGAGTTTAGGGTTTAGGGTTAGGGCTGCTATGACAATTTAGGGGATTGGGCGTTGAATAGTTTTAGGGTTTAGGGTTTGGGTGTGTTGGGTGTCGGGCTTATGTTTGGTTCAGGGTGCCTTGAAGCCTGAGCCCTAAACTCACTCAGCCCTAAACCCCAAGCTCCATAAGCCTAGACCTTAAGCCTGAACCTTAGTTTAGGGTTTAGGGCTTAGTGTTCCTAAGCCCTAAACCTTAAGGGTTTAGGGTTTAGCGTTTGTAAGCCTGTACCCTATGGACCCTAAACCCTAGACACTAAGCCCTACTCTCTCTACCCTTTGTCCCAGTTCAGCTTCGGACCGTAGAGCTTTTAGGCTTTCGACCTAGGACTTGGTCATGGCTTATCTGGACCCCAAACAAAGGCTTAGTTCTCCAATCCCCAACCTTTGAACTGTTTGGGCTCTTATGGTTTATAGTCTATAGTAGCAATCTGAAAGTTCAACCTTTTATTTCCCTGGCTCATTGGGGAAGTAAGAAGGGTTCGAAAAGGGTTCTGTAAGGGTTTGTATAAGGTTTCTGTAAGGGCACCCTTAGGTTTCTATAGGGTGTACCTGGACCCCCAAAGTATGGCTAACAATAGCATTTCATAGATACTCTTCGGTTTAGGGTTTAGGATTTTAGGGTTTAGGCTTTACCTGGACCCCCAAAGTATGTAGACCTATCGCATTTGATGGGTGGTCATTAGTTTAGCTGCTCTTAGGGGGGGGAGTTAGGTAAGGCTTAGGCAAGGTTCCTTCGAGGGTTCAGGAAGTTTTCAACGGGAGCGTAATATAGGGGCCTTCATGATTATCTATATTTTTTTTGGGGGGGGGGGTCCTTATTATAGCTATAGCATAATGTATACATGCATACATACATACATACATACATACATACATACATACATATACACACACATATATATATATATAATAAGCCCTAAACCCTAAACCCTAAACCGTATGGTTTGCCCTGTGTCCATCGGATCTTTCAGGTTTCGGCAATCTTGCCGGGAGCATCGTTGTAGGTACTTGAGCGTGCGCCGCATTGAGGTTCCGGTTTAGGGTTTAGGGAGTTTAGGGACTTTAGGGTTTAGGGAAAGGGTAAGTTGTCTCACGCTTGCCGTGGTTTCCAGTTGTGTTTCACATGCCTGTTCGAAGGGCAACGGTCCACGTTCAGCTTCAGTTCTTTAGTACTAAGGATGTATTGAAAGGGCATTTCTGGAGGTGGCTATAGTATATAGTGGTTGTTGGCTGTTGTTTGGGTGTGTGTCTAGGCTGTTTTTCACATAGGTCCCGTGAAGGCATTTGCCCTTAGAATTACAAGCTACAAGGTGGACTAGCCCGGTACACTGAACCAACATTGCGTCATATCCCTCAGTATAGACAGCACTCCCGCCCAAGACAAGAAAGGGATTGCCATCATTTTAGACAGGACTCTCCCGCAAAATAGACCCTGAACCCTAAACCCTAAACCCTGGAATTCCGACGGTGGCATCCCACCAGGTTCCGACGCCTGGGCGACAGAATTGGCGAGGTTCTGGCCTCATTCCAGAGACTGCGTACTCAAGTAGAAAGGTCTCCGAAACCCCGTATTTAAGAAGTAGACCTCACATGATGTCAGCTGGGTGTTGCTTCGGAGGCAGTTTTATTTGGGCTGAGAATAGATACCCAAATTGTGGATCCAGAATATTCGGAATACTATGTTTGTTGTGTGTCTACCAGGACCCCCCAAGCACCCTTTCATAGAGCCCTTATGGTCCTGAATAGTGGGTATTTCGGGTATATTAGAGGGTAGTTGGGGGGTCTAGGTAAGGGACATTTAGCTAGAACAAGGCCACTGAGGGTCCCTTCGTAATTCGAAGTACCTTTCTTCTTTAAAGCCGAAATGACCCTTAAAAGTAGGGGACCTACACCCTTCTACCTTGAATCCCTATATGGTGTCTGAACCGTAAGCCCTTTTTAGGGTTTATTTCGTCCTTAAGGTTTCTTAACTCGAAAAGGCTTCAGGGTTTAGAGTCTATGCATCCTCCGAGGACGAGCTCCTTTCTTAAAATTGCTGGCCGCATGTCCAGATCGGTAGTTCTCTAAATTAGGGTCCCCCTTTTAGGTCCCCAAGATAGTACAGCACCCTTAGGAAAAGGACCCCCCAAAGAGGGACCCGAATTTAGAGGACTAGCCCTAAACCCTAAACCCCAAACCCTAAACCCTAAACCGTGGAGTGGAATCACCGGATGTAGGCTGAAGGCAAAGTCAGTAT
The DNA here is from genome assembly GCA_905221635.1 of Symbiodinium sp. CCMP2456. NCBI lineage: Eukaryota > Dinophyceae > Suessiales > Symbiodiniaceae > Symbiodinium > Symbiodinium sp. CCMP2456. The sequence continues at coordinate 22,280 of CAJNDV010036221.1, forward strand.
GTTAGGAGCTTGACACGGACATGTGGGTAGATCTCTAAACTAGCTAGTTTATAGGGTTTAGGGTTTAGGGTGGCATGACGACGAAGAGACAAAGAGACTGACAGAGACAGTAGGAGGGATGCAGGGAAGTGGAGTCGTCGCTATTTCGGACTTGCATACATAATGCGTACCTGCAAATTTACACACCACACACGTGAACACGTCTTGCATCGCGGTATAAGTTCTGTTCTATGTATACCCACATGCCCATAGGGTCTAGACACTCATCACAGAGGCAAATGCAAACCGAAAGCCCTAAACCCAGAACCGAGTTTCCCGCAGGCCCACGCCACGCACATCCTCGCGCTAGCGACCGCGCTAGCGGGCACTGCCTCAGCCTACGAGGATGCCGGTTTAGGGTTTAGGGTTTGTCGCAGGGGGGTTTGGGGTTTCAGGTATAAAACGGTTCAGGGTTTAGGGTAAGAACCTGATTAAGAAACCCTGGCCCTATAATCTCAATATATTAGGGCTCATATTTCAGAACCCTAATAAACACCCCCTGCAGGTCTCTTAAATCAGCTTCCAATTTTCGTCTTAGGGTTTTTGGCTTGTTCTAGGGTTTAGGGTTTAGGGGTTAAGGTTCAGGGTTTAGGGTTCA
>CAJNDV010036222.1:0-17416 GCA_905221635.1 Symbiodinium sp. CCMP2456
GGGTTTAGGGTTTAGGGTTTAGGGTGTAGGGTGTAGGATTTAGGGTGTAGGGTTTAGGGTGTAGGGTTTAGGGTTTAGGGTTTAGGGTTTAGGGTTTAGGGTTTAGGGTTTAGGTGACAGACGATTTCTGTGTAAATATACTATAATCATACTATCTAAGTTATGATCATATGATATGGTGTAACTTTAATATATTAAGATATAATACAGCATGATAATAGTATAAGTTTAACATCAAAATATACTATGTCATACTATTTAATTTATAGGTTATGATATAGTATGTTTTAATAGTTTACAGTATATTTTGTGGTATGTTATAGCATATTATGGTGTAGTATGATATAGTATAGTTTTATAATATGTTACAGTATACTATATTTGTGGTATGTTATAGTAGGTTATGGCATATGATGGTATCTGATGGTTACAATAGAGTTTTAAGAAACCCTAAACCCTAAACCCTAAAGTAGTAGGGGTCCAGCCCAAAGTGATTAGGGTGCAGAGGTCGTTGTAAGCCCGAGCCAGAGATCTTCGCGATCTTTGGCCTTTCGCGACAAGTCAAATCTTGCTAACATGGGGCCACGGCCTTAGGGGTTTAAGGTTAAGGGTTTAGGGTTTAGGACCTAAATAGCCAGTACTATTTTGCTGGTTCCTTATTATGGTGCAGGCTTACTGCCTGAATGATTACCTAAACTATTTTTTAGGGGGTTCCTTTTCATTATTAGTTATAGTATAAACTACCCCAAAACCCTATTATTATTATTCTTCAGGCCCCTACCTTAGGCTTTGAGCCGCGGCAGTTGCAGCCATGCCTTCAGGCCTCAGGGTTCCCGGCGTGTAGGGATGAGGCTTCCAAAAACCCTCACCCCAAAGCAACCCTAAACCCTGTAACTGGGAGGACTTCGGATACGTGGGTGTAGGGCAATAAGATTTGGGGTCCCGTCAGGGAAGTTGTGGAATGGGTTCTGACATGGAGACAAAGATCCTGAAGCACCGATCCAGATGTATTGCAGAAGCCTCAATAAGTACCAATATTATCCGATATAATTATTCCTCATGGTTCCTGATTGCACTTCTACTATAAAGGGGCCCAAACCCTATTCTAATTATTTTAGGCCGCGACCTTAAGCCAAGGGCCCCAGACCTTGAACTTCGGTCCCGATCTCCCGAATCCTGCGCGACTGCTTGCTTTTCCCAAGGCTTTTATCGCGGCGCTGGGAAATCGAAGAGGCCCCGGGCCTGGGGAAAAAGGGCATCAGGATCTACAGTACAAGGCCTACTTGGAGGTTCATGGGTAGTTATAAGTAGGGTTATAAGTCCCCTAATATGGGTTATAAGTATAGTTATCCTACTTATAACCCTATTTATAACTACCCATGAACCTCCAAGTAACAACTGGAAGCCCAAGAGCCTTAGTCCTTCTAAGACCAACGTAAAGGGAATCCCAGCACTAATTGTCCTTAGTCCGGTTTCCAACTTTTTAGGGTTTACTATAAGGCTAGTTCTCTAAATTAGGGTCCCCTTTGCGGTCCCGAATAGAGTACGGCATAATTATCAAGAGGACCCTGAAGAAGGACCTAAACCCTAAACCCTAAACCCTAAATTTAGAGAACTACCCACAAGGGTTTCGGGAGTTCCCGGGTTTCGGGATGTAGGGCTCATGGGTTTTCGGTGCAGGGCTTGGCGTCAGCACATCACTCCCCACGTAGTAAGCAAGGACATACGGTTGATGATATGAACCCTGCATATAACCCATAATTCAGAAAATGCCATAATTCCCGTAGTTTAGGGTCCTTAAGGGAATGCAGGATTTATATCATCAACCGATTTTGTAGAAACGCGACATCAAGCCTACCACCCTACGGCTTCGGCTTTCGGGTTCGAACCCGTAATCTACTTGGGGGTTCATGGGTAGTTATAAATAGGGTTATAAGTAGCATAACTATACTTATAACCCATATTAGGGGACTTATAACCCTACTTATAACTAGCCATGAACCTCCAAGTAGGGGGTGGACTACTTGAAATGGTATTCCCTTATGGTATCGAATGCTACTATACAGGAGAAGTGTACAGCTTCTATAAACATTCGTTACTCTAATGAGTAAAGCTTCTAAAAAATATCTCCTGATCTCGACATCGTGTCCGCGCCAGGTGCTTGAACACTTCACGCAAGCAAAGACTACGAGTTTGGCGGGGCAAAGTGTTCATGGTGCGGTTTGGGTGTTTCGGGGTTAGGAGTTTAGGGTTTAGAAGTTAGGAGTTTACGGTTTAGGGTGCAGGGTTTAGGGTTGAGGTTAAGGTTCCCGACCTCAGAGATCTAAACGAAAACTCAGAAAACGCACTGAGCCTGCCCCCCCCCGCCTAAAAGGAAAAACTACATAAGTGGAAAAAACGGAGCCCCACAGCGTCCCTTTCTGTAAAAGGAAGGGCGACCCGAGCCAGAGCAAGTGGAGGGCGAGGGAGTGCGCCTTGGTCGCGAGTTCAGATCTTTAGGGTATAGGGGTTTAGGGTTTAGGGGTTTAGGGTTTAGGGTTTAGGGCATAGGGGTTTGGCTTGAGTGTGGCTGCCCTCTGCGGTTTGGTTTTGAGGATTGTTGATGTAGGGTTCCGGATAACTACTAGTAGTAATACTATTCCTTCGTGGCATCGTGGTCCCAACACCCAACTATATCTATAGTATAATTTTGCACCCCACAAGCCCTGCGACCCTAAACCCCATAAACCCTAAACCCTGATCCCCGCACACCCTAAACCCCAAATGTGCTAATAATGCAGGTTCAATGAGGGTTTGGGGCTTGAGTCCACCAGAGTTTGGGGCTGATGTGTCGTTGGATTTAATATATGGGTTTCCAAAAATAGGGGACCCTACTATCCTAAATTACTAGGATTCTTATTATAAGGACCCCAAATTAAGGTACCCTGATTGTCGGCAACTCCCATAGAAGCCTAAATGAATACCCATACGACTTGGGGAGCTCCTCATTATAATTGTAGAATTCCAGATAATCTTTGTGCAGCTGGATACACTTCTTGAGCTGATGAGGCACATGGCCCAAGCTGTGGAGGGCCTCACACCTTTGTTGAACAGTTTACAGCAGCATAGCTAGGTTAGCAGAACAACTGCGGTTGTGCGTGCAAGGAAAAAGTTAGGTCCCCCTGAAGCCATGGCTGGTCTGTAATCACGCATTTCCGATTGAGATCTAGAAGACCCCAAGGGTTGATGATACCAGATGGTTCAGAGAACCCAAATCATCATGACCTCCGCCGGTGAGACTGACACAATTGGTGACAGCAGGGATGGAGGTCCCAATCCTCAACAGGTTATGGGCGCCCAAGTCGCTGGCGCGAGAACTCCGGTGTTGTTGAATGGAACCTATGGATCTATGGGTTCGATGATGCTGGACGGCGAGACTCGCCCTCCTTCGGGGGAGACAGAGGCTCGGAGCTCGGGAGAGTCTGGTCGGTCTGGGAGAGCCACGGGTGAAGCTGTGGTTGGGACGCTTAGAGCAGCTGCAGGACGGGTCATGGCGAACGTCGCTGCAAAGGTTCAAGGAGCGATTCCACCTGCCGGGGCGGACACCGCGTCGAGTTTCTTGTCCCCGGAGGACGGGGGTTCTGCTGGAACAGCGGAGACGGGCTACGTGACAGTGGCATCCGGTGGGGATAGAGATCAACGAGCTACAGAGGACGCTCCGGAAGCGGCAGGTAGTGGACTTTTCTCTCCCCAGCAAGCACGCCGACTTCAAGAGATGCAGCAGGAAGCACCCTTGTTGTATGCAGAGGAAGGAAGTAGAACGACTCCTCCACCTCCTGAGTCAGTGCCTCCTCTACCTCACTCGTCGAGTTCTGATTCTGCGCAGGCTGATGCAATTCAGGCTGAAGTTCGTAGACAGATGCAGTCCTTGATGTCTGTACAGAGTGAATTGCAGGGTAGGATGGCAGCACTAGTTGAAGAGAATCAGATGCTTAGACAGGCAGTAGTTGATGGGCAGGTTCCTCAACAGGGAACAAGTGGTTGGCTTAGTGGACTTAGGCGAAATTTGATGGGGTTTGTTCAACCGGGGTCAGGTAAGGCTCCGTCAGCACCGTACTCAGTCAGCGAGGGATGGCAGTCGATGACGATGGCGTACTCCAGCTTACGCCCACCGCCGGCAGCCGCTGGTGATGTCCCAAGTCATGTAGGTGCGCAAGGACCTTCACTGCCGGTCAGTACGCATGCCCCTTCAGGTTTAGGCCCCTTGCCGATTGCCCAACCCATGTCTTCAGGTGCCAGTATGGCAATCGCGGTTCCTCATGCCTCACCAGGTAGCTGTGGAGGAAGTTTCCCTTCGGGTTTAGGCCCCGTAATCCTTCCAAAGGTTGCAGGCGCATCAGGCGCAACAGGTGCAACAGGCGCAGCAGGTGCCTCAGGTGTGTCAGGCATAGGTGCATCAGGTGCAACAGGCGCAACAGGTGTGTCAGGCATAGGTGCATCAGGTGCAACAGGCACAACAGGCCCTCCAGTCGGGGGCGTACCAGGCGCAGCGGTTCCAGGAGGAGGTGCTTCGCCGAAGACCTCGGGTCCGCAAGGGGGTCCAGAGCTGCCTAGAAACCCGCTTGAGGCAATGCTTTCAGGGATTGTTCAACTTCAGAACGTGGTGGCTGATTTGGCTGCGAACAAGCAAGGAGGCTCCGGAGGTGCAGTTGGAAATCCAGAAGTGGTTCGCCCAGGTGTGGTTGAGTTAGTGAAACTCCCGGCTCCTACATTGGAAGGCGCTCTTGGTTTCTCGGACTGGGTGCATGCCGTAAAGCCGTCGATGAGTGATCTTTCAGACACGTCAGGTGAGTGCTGGGACAAGGTTCTTTCTGAGGCTCAAGAGTGGTACAATCACCAGTTTGTGCCGGCCAATCCCATCGCACGGGTGAGACTCAAGGCCCCGGCGTCTTCGATTGACAAAGAGCCTCGCTGGGCTAGGGTTCGCCACCGTATGGAGCACTTGATCCTTCAGTGTTGTCCGGACTCAGTAAAGTCGGAGCTTTCCTCAGCGCGAGTCAGTGGAGTCATGAACATCCTGTGTAAACTCCACGTGATTTACAAACCAGGTGGTGTAGCTGAGCGCGCTGAGGCGTTGAGGCAGGTGCAACACCCAAGACCGGCAGACTCGGCCATAGATGCGGTGTTGAAGCTTCGCACATGGCGGAGATGGATGACACGTCTTACGGACTTAGGCGGGTCACAGCCGGATCCAGCTCTGAGTGTGCAAGCGTTGGAGTCTATCACGGGAAATGTCTTGAAGAGTTTGCCAAGCCTTTCTTTCAGGATTAATTTGGTCCGTGCATCACTACACCTGGATGCCCAGCCGACTTCTTCCAAGGTCAATGAATACTTTGAGCACCTACTTGTTGAGTTGGAGTCTGCTTCTAGGGTTGCCGAGTCCACTGCCAGTGGCTCGCCAGGCCCAAAGGGTGAGTCTGCAAGAGGCGTTCGACAAGTGGAGGCTCGTGTGGCAGCTGGCCAGGATGGGGGAAATCCTAACCCTAAGGACTCAAGGGGGTCAAGGACATCTTGGTCTCAACCCACCAGTGACTCTCCAAAGAAGCCATGTAAGTGGTTTATGGAAGGTAAGGGATGTAGGCGAGGGAAGGACTGTCGGTTTGCGCATGACTGGGGTCAGATCCCTAAGAGCGACAGGACCGATCGTTGCATGAACTGTGGGGGCAAGGGCCATCGAAAGGACTCATGTCCAGTGGGCCAGAGCCCTAGCCACGCCAAGCGTGACGATGGAGCCAGCTCGGCAAAGGCAACAAGGACAGAGTCCAACCCAAAGGCCAAACACGCGGACCCAGGACTGCGGAAGGTCTTATCCGATGCGGCAGGTGTGTTGAGGGAAGCCTTGTCGTCTGGAGCAGCGTTGCAAGAAGTAGGTTCGGAGGCAGGTCTTGTCGCACCTCAAGGCAATGAAGCGGAAGGCTCGTCAGGTGTCGCAGGCCCCCCAATGGCTGCAGCAGCTAAGATTCAGGCCCAGCTCGAGGACTTGGAGGCGCAGGTGCTTGATGGCAGTCCAAAGGTGAGAGCTTTGCAAGGTCTGAGCCAGTTTGAGGAGGAGCCTACCGCACTCCTTGATTCAGGTGCCACTCATGCGGTGTTGGATGAGTCGTCAGTGCGAGCTCAGGACCTTGTGCCGTGTACCGTTTCTTTGGCAGGTGATCAAAGGCAGGTTTGGCAGCAAACACCGGGAGGCTCACTGGTTGCGCCGAGCAACGAGTCGGGAAACGTACCGCAAACCATATTGCCTCTAGGATGCCTTGTAGAGCAGCTAGGGTGTACCATCAAGTGGTCCAAGAAGCTAGGTTTGCATTTGGTCCATCCGCGGTTAGGAAGGCTACGCACAAGCCTGAAGGGTGGATGCCCTCAGCTGAACAAGGACCAGGCTTTGCTGCTGATCAAGGAGCTGGAAAAGGCAAGGCTTGGTGAGCTCACAAGTCGTTTGAGGAAGGTACAGGCCCAACTGAAGGCGTGCACAGGAGTGAAGCTCCAGGATGCCATAGACGAGTTTGTGGGCTGCGGTAGCTACACCTCTGCGTTGAGCCTTTCTCAGTTGATGCCGTTCTTGGTTGGTTTGCCACAGCGAGTGGTGACTCGTCTACCAGTTGACCTTTCAGAAACGAATGGATGGGAGGTACTCAAGGGTCTCCCGTTCAACCGAGGTTTCAGGAAGAGGTTGCATCAGTCGCACGCATGGCTCCTTCACTTCAGCTCGGGTCCTGCAGATTCGGCCCTCCGTGGCTTGTGTAAGGACAGAGGTGTTGAGCTTGTGGAGTTGACAAGCACCAGCTTGCTGGCCCCAGAGGTATGGCAGGCCTTATCGTGGGCAGCCTTCACAGGTCGTGTGTCAGGGATTGTGTCAGAGGCGCTGATGCGTACTTGGAGCGGAATTCGGGTGAATGACGCGAAGGTTGTGCGCTTGAGGGACGAGAAGCACCCCTGGGGTAGCCCGTGCAACGACGCCGCACATCAGCTGAGGGTTGAGGATGATACGGTGTTGGCGTTGCGCCCTCTGTGGTTGTGGACCTTGTCGTCAATTGCAAGGGGGGAAGGGATACCAATTTGTCAAGTTCAGTCCCTTCAGGCAGAGTGCGTTTGTGAACCTTGGATGAACGCAGTAATCGCACCGTTTGCGGAGTGGAGCAATTGCAGCCGGTTTGACGTGGCTTCAGTGAGGGAGACTGCCATGGTGACAAAGCCCTTGCATGTGTGCACTAATCTCGGGTTTCCTAGGATTGAGGAGGAGTGCCAGACTCCTCAAGATGGTCAGCAACCTCTTCCAGCGGTTCCTGTGTGGCCTAGTAAGTTCAAGCGGGAGCTGAGTTTGGCGTTGTTTGGCATTGCAACAGAAAGCTCATCCCCAGGCATGTCGCGTGTGAAGGCGGTTGATGGACAAGTAGCGGAGGACCAGATCTGTTTGCCAGAGGATGAAGCACAGGTCCTAGGCTTGCCTTTCCAAGGTTTGCAGGAGGACGAGGCACAGGTACCAGGTTCGCTTCCTCAAGGTTTGCACGCCGAAGGTGTAGGTCAAATGCATGACAAGGCGATGTCAAGGGCGGTAGGCTCAGGAGGAGTACCAGGTGTTACGTCAGATGTGGCGCCAAACCCGGTGCCCAAGTTGAGTGACAAAGACCGTGAAATGTGGAAGAGACATTTAGCTTCGCATCACATTCCTTTCAGAAAGGACTGCCTCCAGTGTGTTATGTCTGGTTCACTCGGCGTACAGCATCGACGTGTCAAGTGCCCTCAGATGTTTGCGCTAGCCTTTGACATGACAGGGCCCTTCAAGGAGCTGGGTCGTGATGACCGTGGAAGCGGCTACAAATATGCTCTTGTTGCAGGCCTTCGCATTCCTGAAGAGGCACTACCACCAAGACAAAGGGAGGCTATGCCGAAGTCAAAAAAGGATCGGTCGGTCACTCCAGGAGCTGTTGCCATCGAATCGCAACAGTCAGAGGCCTTGAAAGATGATGATGCCAGTTCGGAAGCTAGTTGGTTGAAGGCTGACTTGGAACCCACTGTTGTGGTGAGTAAGGTTGATGGTGATGCATCCGACTCAGATGATGAACAGCGATCCGAACTTAGCTGGTTCGAGGCTCCAGATGTTGATGACGTTCCCGATGTCACTCCTGGTGAAGGGAACGACAACGCAGCAGGAGCTTACCTTGAAGGAGTTGTTCTCCCAGCACAGCCAGAGGCAGAAGGTGATCCATGGGATGACGCTCAGGGTATGTCAGCAATATCTGACGAGGCCTTTGATGAAGAGTTGTCCAGTATGATTTTTACCGGGGCAAATCAGGTGCTGAGGTTTGTTGTGCCGTTGAAATCAAGACAGGGCCCACAAATCTTGGCAGGCTTGCAGGAGGTTGTCACTGAGTGCAACAGGTTGGGCTACCCTGTGAAGATTGCCCACACTGACCGTGCCAAGGAGTTGATGTCAAAGGCGACCATGGACTGGCTCCAGTCAAAGCTTATCCAACCGTCCTTTACTCAAGGGGACGACCCAAAGTCCAATGGGCTAGCAGAAAGGCTAGTAGGTTGGGTTAAAGCTAGGGCACGGTTGCACCTGGCATCTTCTGGTTTAGGGGTAGAACAATGGCCCTCTGCTATGGCGTTTGCATGTGCAGAGCACAGACACCGAGTGCTTCAGATGCCAGGTTCCTTACCCAGGTTTGGACAAAAGGTTATCTTCAAGAGCAAGCACCCTACAGGGAAGTCCAAGCGCCCCTTCATACGTTGGGAAAATGCAGTGTACCTTGCTCCAACTCCTCGTACAGAAGGCGGGCACGTACTGATGCGTGCAGCTTCAGGGGGTTACTTGGTGGCAAAGAATGTTAGATGTGTTGACAACCTAGTCAATCCAGAGGCAGAGCTAGGTGACGAAGGTGTACTGGAGGCCGAACTGACTGAAGACAAGGCACCGGAAGAACCTGGTCCTAGCCGTAGGGTTACGGGGAAGAGGTCCGTCAGATCTGTGCAGTAGGCTTCTGAAGTGATTGCCGAGGAGCTGTTGAGGTCAGAGGCATTTGAGGTCAGTGACTGCAGCAGAGTTTTAGAGGCCGCATTTGGCGGAGCAGCAACTTCTTCCCGTGACACGCATCGGGGGCCAGTTCGGTTTGCAACTGTGTTTGGGTGCTACAGTCACGGCGGTCTGCGCGGGATAACCAGAGCAAGTTACGTACACCCTTCAGTGTGCAAATACTTGAATGAGTACCTGAGACGCCATTTGCATCCCGAGGAGGCAGAGCCGGCTTGGACGGCCCTGACTGTTGTATCTGCAGATGAAATCGCAATGCACAGGGATGTGAGGAATGAGCGGGGGTCTTTGAATTACGTTGCACATGTCCCTTCCAGAGCCTTGTGGATTGAAGGGGAACCAAAGGGAGAAGGAGCCCAGGTATGCTTAGACCCACAGGGGAAGGAGCATTCAGGCCAGGTCATTCCTTTAGGCGCAACCACCGAGGTGTTTGATCCAAAGAGGAGACACGCGCTGCTTCCAACCTCTAGCTGGGTCCTAGCGGGGTATAGTCCTTTGGGTTCAGCCAAGTTGTCGGAAGGAAGGCAACAGCAGCTTTTGGACTTGGGCTTCAGGTTGGTGCGCCCAGATGCGTCGCATGAGCCAAGGGTGTGTAAGCTAGTGGGTCCAAATCCAAATCGACTACCCGAGCCGAGAACTCGGAGGCCTGCACCACCGCCAAGGACAGGAATGAGTGTGAGGTACGCTCGCATGTCCATTCAGGAGTGGGCAGATCTATGTGAGCTTGACGAAGAAGGGTTTGAGCGCGGGTTTGCCAGATGGCAGCGCGTGCTAGGAGGTCAAAACGAGGACCCGGCGCTAGACCCTCTATCAGGGTCAATTCCGCATCACCTGTTTATGGCCACGGTGTTTCAGCAAAGAGATTGGACTAGGGATCCAGAGCTCTACCTGCCGACAGCAGACGGGAGACGACTTCTGGCTTATGTGTTCCAGTTTTCAGATGATGGCTATGTGGACGATACGCCATTTCCTGACAGGATGTTGATGTTCTCAATCAGAGATATGATTCGTGATGTGGAGGAGATGGTGATCCTCAGAGTGGAGCTGATTCAAGAGCAGGTAGGTCAGGCAGAGCTGATGCAACCAGTGCTGCAACCGCCAGGTCCACCTCCCCCACAGGTGCAAGCAGTGACAGCTTTGGAATCTGAGGAAGCTGTTCCCAAGGTTACCAGGTTGCCAGTTCCGCTGCCCAACCCCACGTGTATTGGGGTAGCTTCGACTTCACATCCTTCCATCCTACCAAGCCAGGAAGGGGTCTGCGTTCGAAAGACTGAAGCGACGACTACAAAGGACTTGGAGGGATTGCTCAATCAACTCACTGAGCCACTGAGCGTGACGCACACGGCGTCGCAGGAGGAGGTGCGTGCAAATCTGGGCAAATGGAAGGCAGCAATCGAAAAGGAGCTTGATTCATTGAAGGGTCCAGGTGTTCTTGTCAGCCACTTTGGTCAAGAAGCACGAGATATGATAGCCAACCCAGAGACCACTGTGATATCCTTGAAGGGTGTTTTCACGGCAAAGGCACCGAGTGGTCCAGCAGACGGCTTGTTCAGACGGAAGTGTCGTCTTGTTGGATGTGGTAACCAATCCACGCATGTGGACGCCGACTCGTTGTATGCAGCCGGAGCCCCGGCCGAGTTGGTGCGAGCTTCGTTGACCCAAGCATCACGACATCAGTGGTCAGCTTTCACCACAGACATTCGTTCTGCATTTACTCAAACCCCGATTCCCCCGCATGCCGCTCGCCGTTATCTACTTCGGCCTCCGCGATGGTTGGTAGATTTAGGCCTGGCAAAGGCGGATGAGTACTACTCGTTGGGAATGGTGTTGTATGGCTTCAAAGAAGCACCAGCCTGGTGGTCAGAACACAGGGATGCCAAGCTCAGGACAGCGTCGTTTCTTGGATGCCGGTTGGAACAAGGAAAATCGGACGCGTCGATTTGGAGGATCATGGAAGGCAATGTCATCAAGGGCTATTTGGTGACTTATGTGGATGACTTCTTGATCTTGAGTGACAAAGGGATTGCTCAAGGGCTGCACCGGTGGATCATTGACAAGGCAGGCTGGGAGACTGATGGTCTTAGCGAAGCAACACCGGGGAACCCAGTGAGGTTTTTGGGGATGCAGCTTCAGAGATATGAGGATGGACACTTCAGCCTGGATCAGGAAGCTTACATTGACGAGTTGGTGAGGGCTCATGGACTGGGTGAAGGTGACAAGTCAAAGATCGTTTGTCCGCGAGAGACCTTGATGTGTGAATCAGAGGTGGTTCAGCCCTACGACGAGAGCACCGTGCGCGCGGCACAGAAGGTGGCAGGCGAGTGTTTGTGGCTTTCACAACGTAGTCGGCTGGATGTGGCATTTGCCACGACCATGCTTTGCTCCAGGGTTTCCAGAGACCCGCATGGCGCCCTGGCCATAGGACGACGAATCCTCAGCTACTTGAACCAAACCAAGGACTACAGGATGCACCTCAAGCCTGATGAGTCCGCGGGACCCATCCGGATCTTCACTGACGCGTCCTTCTCACCACAAGGACAGCACTCGTTTGGAGGACACATCATCGAGGTGTTCGGTGTTCCAGTGCTCTGGAAAGCATCTCGCCAGGCATTGATTGCTCTTAGTTCGTCTGAAGCTGAGTTAATTCAAGCTGTGGAGGGCTGTACGTACGCCGAATCCCTGATGACGGTCTTGGTTGATCTGGGACTTCACTGCTCAACGGCAGAACTGCAGCTGGACAACACCGCGTGCATTGCTTTCATCAATGGAGCTGGCAATCAGAGAACACGTCATCTTAAGGTCAGAAGCTTCAAGATTAGGCAACTTGTGCAAGGAGGCTGGACGGTTCAACACTGCAGAGGTGAGGTACAAAAGGCGGACATCCTAACAAAAGCCCTCCCATCAGCAAGAACTCAGTTTCTGTGCCAGCTTGTGGGTTTAGGTTTGGAATATGAAGGGGAACAGGCCGCCAGTGAACAGGTCCCTCAGGTTCGTGCAGTCGCGCCGCAGTCGGCTCCTTGCCTTACCGGGCTCCTAACGTTGCTCCAGTTCTGTATCTGTGCAGGATATGAAGGTACAGGTGATGGTGGAGTTTCCATTGAGTGGCCCTGGGAGCTCGGGGTCCTGACCCTACTCGTGATCCTTTCTACGTTGTTCCTGTGGGAGGCGAGCGGAGCTCCATGCAGGCGCAGAGCGGAGGATGTGCCTCGTGTGCGGGCGCTTTCAGTACCCAAGGCTGAGCGTCGATCAAAGAAGTTGCAAGAGCGGGTAGCAGCAGCCATTGACAGTGCGATGAGTGAGAGCCCTACCGGGGATGAAGCTAGGACAGAAGGACGCAAGGGGCGAAACAAGTGCTCAAGTAACTTCGCTCAGGTGGAGCCTCGTCCTCTCTCCAACTCACCTACAGTTGTGTACGGGGATCTCAACATGCACTGGTCGCAGGCCAGTTCCGAGCAAACAGGTCCTCCAAGCAGCGCGGCGGACGGGCCAGCAAGGCACTACACCGCTGAGGGAGTCCATGCCACGACAGCAACATCCTATCCTTTCCAAGCACCAGATCGAGTTGCACTGGAGCCTTCCGGACCGGTTGAACATTCAGGGCTCCAACAAGGGTTCGCTGTCAAGGGATCCTGCTCCAAGGTAGCGTGTAGGACACAGTCTTCTCAAACTGATCCCGTGATAGTTCTTGATGACAGTGAGTATGTGTACGTTTCCGGAGGTGGTGACTGTGTACACAGGGATCAGAACTGTAGAGGACTCCGAAGGGCTGGAATCATCAAGCCCAAGGCTATTTGCCAACACTGTTTGAAGAACCGAAGTTCGTTTTGAGTTTAAGTTGTGGATCTCATCTAGCGATGGATCCAAGGAGGAGTGTAGAATTCCAGATAATCTTTGTGCAGCTGGATACACTTCTTGAGCTGATGAGGCACATGGCCCAAGCTGTGGAGGGCCTCACACCTTTGTTGAACAGTTTACAGCAGCATAGCTAGGTTAGCAGAACAACTGCGGTTGTGCGTGCAAGGAAAAAGTTAGGTCCCCCTGAAGCCATGGCTGGTCTGTAATCACGCATTTCCGATTGAGATCTAGAAGACCCCAAGGGTTGATGATACCAGATGGTTCAGAGAACCCAAATCATCATGACCTCCCGCCTGGTGAGACTGACACAATTGGTGACAGCAGGGATGGAGGTCCCAATCCTCAACAATAATGATAGTAGAATACCTCCAAACCCCACTTCAAACTATCAAGGCCCCTACATTCTTAGGGCTTTTCGGGTCATGAATAAATCCCAAGATTATTCCTTATAAGGGGCCGTTAACATGAGTGTTGGAGTTGCTAGAATATATACACCCACCCTAAATACTAAGCCGTTACTTCCCCCCTAACCCTTGCCATAGACGAGCTTTCCTCTGTTCTTGGTGGCTCTTACTATTGAGCCCTCGTCTAGTCTTCTCAGAGTAAACCCTGAACACCTTGGAGCACGCCGGCCGGAGCGTTCCGTGAAAAGCCACGTTTAGGTTTCAGGGGTTGGCGGGTTTTTGAGGTTTGGGATGGATAGGTCTGAAAACTAACATAGAAAAGTATCCCTTAAAGTCAAGAGTCTCTAACACAAACCTGTAACTTAATATAATATACCCCAACGCCTTATCCCAATCATCACGGTGCCTACATTCGGGTATAGGGGATCCCTTGCTGACCCCTGACGCGCGGCCTCCATGCATCGTAGAAGTCAAAACACACTTGTCGTCTCAGGATCGGACTTTTCCCTATACTTGTGGACGGCGGCTGGATCGTCAGCCGCGAAAGCGCCACTTGGATCAAACATTGCAGGTACCTACACCTTCAGAATTGGCTTAGACCCTACTCAAGCCTTCAGGTTGAAAAGACCCAGGTTTCGAGTTCTTCGAGCCTGGCGCGTCAAGACGGACAGCCATGAGCCTATAAGTCGCGGTCTCCATCGCAGTCAAAGTTGAAGTCGCTGCAATAGCAGTTACCAGCCATTATTGCGACGACGACGATTACTCGTACTACTTTAAGTTACCTAACAGCTGCTGCTACCACGACGACGGCTGCTACTATTGAAGCGACTACGACCACGACTACGAGGAGTACTGCCACTACCTCAAGAAAGGCTTCAAGCAGTGGTTTCCTTGCAGGGTCCCAAAGTGCATCCCCATGGCTGTTCCTGTAGTTTTCCTAGAAGGGCTCCTATAAATGAGGCTCCCTATAAGGGTTTCTATTGACGAGGTTACTATCAGGGTTTCGTCGAAAAATATGGTTGCCCGTAAGGGGTTCCAAAAACGGTTGTTTGCGACTATGTGTTCGCACCCAGCTAGAGTGTCAATTCACGCTCTTCGGCCTCGTCCCAGACGCCAAGGCCCAAAGCTTCGACACTGCTGAAGCCCCATGAAGCCAGTTTCGGATAAAGTTCAATCAGGGCACCAAGATAGCCTGTAGCAGCTTTTATAGTAGCCCGTCCTATAGCAACCCCTAACACCCTAAACCAAAGACCCTAAACATGTCTTAAGGCAACTCCTAAAACACCAAACCCTAAACCCTTAAACCCCCTAGACTTTAAGCCCCTAAACCCCTGAACCCTTAAACCCCCGAACCCTAAACCCTAAACCCCAAAGCCTAAACTTTAAACCCCTAAACCCCCAAACCCTAAACCGCAAACCCTATATCCTGAACCCTAAGAGCCTCAACCATAAACGCTTTGGAACCCTTCACACCCAAAAAGGCCATGAGCATTGAACTTCAATCCCAGCCCCTAAACCCTAAACCCTAAACCCTAAACCCTAAACCCTAATCCCCGCCTTCAGTGGCCCTTCCGCTTTCACCAGGACCCCCATGGCCAATACCAGACGCAGGGTCGGTCGGAGGGTTTCTTCCGATATCAAAGCTGCACCTGGGCATCTACAGCGGGTTTAGGGGCTTAGGGGACTCGGGGTTTAGGGGTTTAGGGGGTTTAGGGGGTTTAGGGGTTTAGGGGTTTAGGGGTTTCGAGGTTTAGGGGTCTAGGGGTTTAGGGGTTTGGGGTTTAGGGGACTATGGGTTTAGGGGTTTCGGGGTTTAGGGGTTTCGGGGTTTAGGGGTTTAGGGGTTTCGAGGTTTAGGGGTCTAGGGGTTCAGGGGTTTAGGGTTTAGGGACTATGGGTTTAGGGGTTTCGGGGTTTAGGGGTTTCGGGGTTTAGGGGTCTAGGGTTTAGGGGACTAGGGGTTTAGGGGTTTCGGGGTTTAGGTTTAGGGGTCTAGAGTCTAGGGTTAGGGGTTTAGGGGTTTAGGGTTTCGGGGTTTAGGGTTTAGGGGTCTAGGGTTTAGGGGTCTAGGGGTTTAGGGGGTCTAGGGGTTTAGGGGTCTGGGGGTTTAGGGGTTTAGGGGTTTAGACTTACTCCAAGGTACTGTAATGGTTATAGAAGCCATGATGACATGCTGGGAGAATTGTGGGACATCGTAAGCAAGACTACAAGCCCCTTAACTGCGTCTACACGCAAATTGAGATGAAAGTGACGGTATTGGTAACCTAAACCCTAAACCCTAAACCCCTAAACCCCAAACCCCTAAACCGTAAACCCTAAACCCTAAAAACCCCTGAACCCTAAACCCTAAACGCTAGTAACCCCATGATCCTTTCAGTGGTGGGCTCCGGGCTGGGGAAGAGCAGGGCCCCATGGGTGCTGCATCCGGGAACTCGTTTAGGGTTTAGGGTTTAGGGCTGAGTGCTCTGTGAACTCTTTTATTTATAGAACAGGGTGTAGGGCGTATTAGGGTTTAGGGGTTATTAGGGTTTAGGGTTTAGGGTTTATTAGGGTTTAGGGGTTTAGGGTTTAGGGGTCTAGGGTTTAGGGGTTCAGGGGTTTAATACAGATCCCCGAAGATAGGGGTTGCTTTCCTTTTACTGGGAGCAGACTTGTGATCCAAGATCTTCCCTCTGAAGGGTTTCTGAAAGATGGTACTTTCATTATGGCTTCAGGGGCTCATTGGTTCAAAGTAGGAGGGGTGATAGCTGTTCTTGTTCGGGTGTTGGGGTGTTGGGGTGAGGGGTGTAGGGATTCAGGTTGTAAGGGTTCACCGATCCGTTTCAAATGTAGCAATCATTAAGTTGGAACACATTGAAATTAAATAGTATCCGCAAAGTTCCTACGTGATTATGGCCTCCTGCACGCCCCAATAGACTCTTCCAATCAGTCGCTTCTACAATTCTTGTGGGTTCACTTCCAAAGATTTTCGCGTACAGATCCCCAGAGCCAGTTTAAAACTCCAGGCCACTGTACTGGTGTAGCTAGCCGGGCCCAAAACTCTCATCCTAAACTCTTGGCCCAGACACAAACCTGCAAATCCGTGAGTCGAAAACTCGCACGCCGCCCTAAGCTATTATAGGGTCCATCATTGCAGGAGGGATATCGGACGATAGGCTTCTAAGGCTTTGGTTCTTCATTTTGGGGCTTAGGGCTTCGGGCTTTGGTGGCTTAAATCCCATCCCGGATTTCCGTGATCAGTAGAGCCATAGCGCCATGGCACCAGTCCGGCTCTGTTGCAGGCGTGAACCCTGCTTTCAGATTTTCGCAGGTCGACCCTGCAGCGAGATTGTTTCGCAGGCTTCGGGCTTCGTTCTGCACTTGCTGTCTCGGGTGGCACGAGGCACCGTGCCGGCATTCCCACAGGACCACGTGCACAGGCGGCGCTGCAGGTCGACGAGCTCTCGGAGGGTCCTTAGACTCATAGCGTAGGGATTAGAAGTTAATTCATGTACCGGAACTTAATAAACTTAGGTACCGAGTTGCTCATCTTAGCGTTCTTCAGATGGGGAATTCGCTTTGGGTCTTCAGGCTGCTTCTGTTGCAACCTGGGAGAATTGGAAAGCCTGCATCCTCGAGCCCGTAAGCTTCACTCGGGGTCTATGGGCTTACTATAGGAGCCTAAATAGCTACCTCTACTACTTTGGGTGTTCCCTTTAAGTGTAGTTATACTAAATCTACTCCAAAACCCTATTCCAATTGTTAAGGTCCCCTCATTAATATAGAGTGTAAGAGTTTAGGGCTGAAGGGGCCTGGTGGTCTATGCTTCAGGGAAACATCCTGCCTTACCTGGATTGCGCGAAGCTGTGAGAGTTCTGGAAAAGTCTTGCTACGGAAAAATGCAGGATGCTGGTTTAGGGTTTCGGGTCTCGGGCTTAGGATTTGGAGGTGCATTTTTGGGGGAATTCTTTTTTTTAAGGGTTTGGGGCTTAGTTCTGTATTTTACTAGGAAATACTCCATTTTCTTTTTATTTTAAGAGGAAAACCTGCATTTTCTTTAGTTTTCGCAATTTTTTCTATTTTCTTAGGAAAACCTGAATTTTCTGTATTT
>CAJNDV010036224.1:8701-19650 GCA_905221635.1 Symbiodinium sp. CCMP2456
AAAAGTATTGTTGAAACAGCCATGGTGATATAGGGGCCTAAATAATTACAAAAACTATTTTGGGGGCTTCTTACTATAGCTATACCAAAAAAACCCAAAACCCGATTCTAATTATTAAGGCCCCTACATTATGTTTTGTTTAGGGTAGAGGGTCCCTAAACCCTAAACCCTAAACCCCTAAACCCCTAAACCCTAAGGTCTAGGTGTTCCCCCGAGCTCAGAGGAGCCCATGCTGCAAGCCCATCTATTCCCGGTTTGGTCTGCAAATATAGTACCGAGTGCACATACGGTTGATGGACAAAATCCTGCATGACCTTAGATACCTAAACTACGGGATTTATGGTACTATACTATATTTGGGTCATGCAGAATTTTGTCCATCAGCAGTACTACTATATAGCGCTAACCATCATGGCAAATACAACATCTTGTGACATGTTTATCTGGTCTGCGCAATCCGCTGGTCCCTTCTTGTATCTATACTCACACAGTATCGCCACTGTGTTGCGAGAGTTACCACTGCTCATGAAGTTGACTGCGCTCCTACCCGTCGTCGTTGTTGTCGTCGCTCGTGCCTGAACCGTAGTGTAGGGGCCTAAATCATTATTACTATTTGGGGGGGAATTATTATAAGTATAGTAGAATATACACCCCAACCCTATTCTAATTATGAAGACCCCTATATAAACGCTGGTATTTAGATGTTGAGCTTGGCTCCGAGGTGCGGAGCACTTTTGCGAATGCCCAGGCCCCCGACCGGATTTTGGTCTTTCTCGTCGTGGGGGGATAAACCCGAAGAGTCCATGCAACTCTGCAGTCTTCGGTCTAGGGTTTAGGGTTTAGGGTTTAGGGTTTAGGGTTTAGGGTATAGTAACGTTTAGAGTGTCAAGGTGTATACCGTATGGGTGCATGAACCTTTTGGGGACAGGATCTTCTGATACAATTGGCCAGAAGACTATATCGTCCTTTCATCAGCTGGTGGGAAGCCCCAGTCCCACTGGAAAGTTCCGGCCCAGCAGGAGGCCCCGGTACCCCAGCGGCGATATAGAGCCTTTGTCAATGAATTCGGAAGCTGCGGGAGTTGGCAGCTGTACAAAGGCTTATGAACATAGACCTGCGTCTGAAGCTGACAGCCCGCGCAAGCAAGTTCTGCACTGGGACGAAGGCTGCCTCAGATGCCCACCCGGGCATCAAGAGCATGCTCATCGACGACTTCAATCAGGGCATTGTCGATGCCATCATCAATAACACGTGCCGCGTTGAGATGTCGGCACTGGTGGTGAAAAATCTCGCGTCAGAGAAGCTCTCCTAACTTAATGCGCGCACACCAGCAACGATGCAACTACTGGTCTGGGAAAAATGGCGGCGATACTCCGTTAGAAGCGCGCGAATGTCTCATTCTGATTCAGACCTCAGGCGTGGCAAGTCTTGCGAGTGACTATGCAAGCCCTAAGCAGACTAAACATCCGAAAACCTATTGTTCTAAGGGTTAGGGCCTATAATAGGTCATTACCTACTATTTTCGGCTGGAGCTACAGGTAACTCCTATGATAAGTTGGCAATGAAACCGGCAGCTTCGCTATGGCGGCAGACTGGCACCGCCAGTGGAAAGGATCTCAGGATGTTCGGTGACACAGCGAAACCTAAACCGTACGCCTAAAGATCCTAAACCCATCTGAGCATCGGCATCTGACGGTTCCAGAGATCGGAGACTTGCAAAAATCACGGAAACATGCCAGTTTCAGCAAACACTCTCTGCCATTACGTCACGCTCCAACGTTGGGGCAAGTCTGTGGAGGTAAGTTTTAGGGCTTAGGGTCTTGGGGGTCATTTATGGTTTCAGGGTCTTAGGGTCTGAGGGTTTACGGTCAAACCCTGTACCCTAAACCCTTAATTAAGGATTTTAGGGCTTATCAGGTCTTAGGGTTTAGGGTCTTTGGGCGTAAGGTCTTAGGTCTAGGGTCTGTGGGCTCAATATTTGGAGTATGTAGGGCTTATAGGTTTTAGGGATGCATGTGGGGGTGTATGGATTAGAGTTGAGGCCTTTTGACGGATGGTAGAGATTTGGGTTTTGCCTCAGGCTTGCATTAGCCCTAAACCCTAAACCCTAAACCCTAAACCCTAAACCCTAAACCCTAAACCCTAAACCGTTAGCAGTTGTGGACTTCAGTGATTAGCCTGGCCTCAGGCATCAGGTAGCGAGATTTTGGATTTGGTGTCAAGGGCGGAGGTTTGGGGAGTTTGGATTCGGGGTCTATCGTGTCCGATTTCGCGCTTGAGAACAGAGGCAGGAATCTTGCAAATCAGGGTTCGATCTACACGCCCCATTCACGAAAAGCCTAAACCACCAAACCCTAAACCCCTAAACCCTATAAGTCTGAGGGTTTTGAAAATGACAATTCAGCTGTCATCATGAGTTTGTTCCTGTCAGGCCCGCTTCCTGTGGCAGTTGACCCAAGAAGGAACATTTTTGATTATGATGATGATGATGATGATGCTGATTGTGATGATGATGATGATGATGTTGATGATGATGAGGACGAGGAGGATGATGACGATGAGGATGACGATTATGAGGACGACGATGAGGATGAAAATGATGATGATGATCAGGATGATGATGAGGATGATGAGGATGATGATGATGACGACGACGACGATTGCACGCCCAGGGCGACCCAAACCCCGAACCATACCACACCACCGGGGGGGGGGGACTCCAAGCAGACCCAAATCCAATGACACCGCACCACAATGGGTTGGGGGGGGGGGAGGGGGTTGGCGGGCCGGCCGAACCGGGATCATAAAAACTAGGTTCCCAAAGCCAGAACAAGGATGGTTTTGGGGGACCTTATTCCATAAAATATATGGACCCTCTGGGCAACCCTAAGCCTTCAGGCCCTAAACCCTAAACCCTAAACACCCTAAACCCCGTCAGGTCCAGCTTCCGCCCACGCCCCGGCTCCAGCGCCCTCACAGCGAGGTGCGGCCATGGGGACTCGAGTTATCCGGAGGGGGTAGCACTACTATTCCTGGCCTGAGGGGTCCCTATCATAAATAGGTAATTATAGTATACCCCAAGCCCTACAATGACTATCATAAAACAAGTAATTATAGTATACCACCCCAAACCCTACAATGGCTATCAAGGTTTGGGCCCAAAGACCATACTGCCTGCAGCTCTAGGGCTTATGAAGAGCACTCGCCAGCTTTGCGCTGTTTCTGATCATCGGAGTGTAGGCATGGGGGCCAGTCATCTTGAGTTGTCATGGCACTGAGCCTATTCAAGACCGCCCCCCCCAAGCGCTTCTTTGCCCAATGTTTGGGTCCCGAACTACATCCCGAAGCCCTTGAGAACCCGAAGTTTATGCTCGAGCCCGAGCCGAAAGTTCGACCTAAACCCTAAACCCTAAACCCCAGAAAGTTCGACCTTCAGTTTATTTCCCCCCAGACTGGTTGAAGCATCGGCCCATTGTTCTGTGCAGAGGTAGGGGTGTATGGTTTGGGGGTTTTCGGTTGAGCAGCTTCAGGTTCTGTGAGGTCCCTGTTGGGACGGTGGCTTTAACCCAGCTAGACCCTCAGGCCCGGTGACCAGGGTTAGGGTTTAGGGTTTAGGGGACCAGACCCCTCAGCATCCGTCCTTACGGACCTTCGACCACCTATTCGTGGAGCTCTTGTACCCTAGACCTTGAAACCCTAAACCCCAATTCCTTGAACTCTGAACCCTAAACCCTAAACCCTAAACCCTAAACCCTAAAACCCTAAACCCTAAACCCTCTAGGTCCTTGAACTCTGAACCCAGTCAAGCCCAAGGCCTTTTGTACTGCTGCCCCCCTATAACCATGAAGACTTAACCCTTCAGAGCCCCAAACCCTTGAACCCCGAGCCCTGCACCCTTGAACCTTCATAACCCTTAGAAACTTCAGGGTTTAGGG
Organism: Symbiodinium sp. CCMP2456; assembly: GCA_905221635.1. Lineage (NCBI taxonomy): Eukaryota > Dinophyceae > Suessiales > Symbiodiniaceae > Symbiodinium > Symbiodinium sp. CCMP2456. Next base: position 12,637 of record CAJNDV010036224.1, read on the forward strand.
CGGTTTAGGGTTTCCCAGCTTTTTTTTCCACAGATCATTGGAAAATGTAATGTAGGGGCCTCAATAATAATTGCCAACACTACTGTGGGGGTTCCTTATCATGATTATAGTATAATCTATCCCCCCCCCCATCATGATTATAGCTATAATCTATCCCCCCCCCAGAACCCTGTTCTAATTATTCAGGCCTAAACCCTAAACCCTAAACGCTAAGCCCTCAACCCTAAACCCTAACCCCAAACCCTAACCCCTAAACCCCAAACCCTAAACCCCCAAACCCTTAACCCTGAAGGCGTAAACCCTAAGCCCCAAAGAAGCTCTGAAAGAGGGCCGTCGGAGCCAGAGCCCGTCGAGGCTGCAGGACGAGGAGGCAGAGCTTCTTGGGGTTTTTGTTTTAGTCCACGCGCCTTTAGGGCTTTGGGTTTGGGGTTTAGGGTTTGGGGTTTAGGGTTGAGGGTTTAGGGTTTAGGGTTTAGGGGAGGCAGGGCTTCTTTGATGCCTTTAGTGGCCTAGGGGCTGAGTAGGTAGCCTCTAATGTTTTGGGGCTAATATAGTCCTACTGTAATTTAACAGGTTAACCTTTTTGGGGCTAGGGCACTCAGCCCGAAAGGTGGTGGTCGCTATGTTCGAGTCTGGGTGTAGGGTTTAGGCTTTATAGGGTTTTGGGTTTGTAGGGTTTTTTTTCTGGTTTGAAGCTCCGGCGTTAGATAGATTAAGGTTAAGAGCAGGGCTTGTAAGGTTTGCTTATTGATCATGAAGGGATCTCGGCTGTTTAAGTTAGAGTTCGCCAGGGGGGGTGCCTTTTGACACGGATCTTGAACAGAAGCCCTATAACCTAATCCTAAACCGTCAACCATGCGAGTGTGTCGGACCTTCGTTGCAGGCTGACAGGTGCAAGTAGGGTTCTGCGCGAAGAATTGTGCGGGAGGGTTTCGGGGGATGGGGTTTCGGAGTTTTGGTGGAGCGTGGTTCGGGGTTACTTGGAGGATCATGGGACTTTGTAAGTAAGGTTATAAGTACCCTAATTGGGTTATAAGTATAATTAGTTACCTTAGTGATAACCCTACTTACTAAGTCCCATGATCCTTTAAGTAGGGTCCAGGCTAAGTGATTGAGTGAGTGAGCGATCAAGGCGATCAAGTGAGTGGTTCTGCTGGAGGGCACCGGTGTCTTAGGCAGTTGACCCCGAACCTTTCATGTCAGGAGCCTGCACTCGGCCAGACGGCTCTCCAATAGTTAGGATGACAAGGAAGCCGGAGTAATTACTCATATTCTGTATTTCTTAAAGTTCCTTTTTAGTTTCGGGGTTATACCAGAATATACCACCAAACCACATTTCAATCTTTACGGCTCTTGTATACAGCCCTACGTATGCACGCCGCCGCCTTGCACCTAACCGTGCCGAAGCCAGCACAACGCAGCAGGTGGACGCCGACGGCTACCCCGCTCCACCTGCACAGGCCGGAGTGGCAAAGAAGATTGGCATAATGTTTGGGTATTGGGTGTCCAAGCATTGTTGTCAACGAGTTGGGCGTTTGGCGTATTATGCCGGGCGTCACTTTTAGCTGTGTTGGCGGCATCGGTCTCGCGAAAATCATGTCACTGTCCTGTTTAAACAAACATAAACCCTTAAGAGCCAAGCTGTTTATACAGTTGGGAGGTCCGAGGCAGCCTGGCGTTGGAATGGTTTGGAGGAATTTACTTCTGCAAGGGTAAGTGATTTAACAGTGAATTGGAAAAGTGATTTGGATTTTTCGTGCACCGGGCAGAAGTGATTTTGAAAGTGTTTCATGCATTCGCAAAAGTGAAATGGCTGCTCGCAAAAGTGATTTTGAAGTGATTTGGGCAACTCGCAGAAGTGATTATGAAAAGTGATTGTAAAAGTTGCGGGCGTGATTTCAAACTGATTCAAGCCCCCAAAAAGTGATTTCAAACTGATTCAGGCCCTCAAAAAGTGATTTCAAATTGATTCAAGCCCTCGAAAAGTGTTTTCAAAGTGGTTCAGGGCCTCAAAAAGTGATTTCAAAGTGGTTCGAGCCCTCAAAACATGATTTCAAAATGCTTCAAGGCTAAACAAAGTGATTCAAGCCCACAAGAAGTGATTTCAAAGTGATTTTGNNTTGATTTCAACCTGAGACGGCAGGACGTGTGCACCCCGTGCACAAATACTCCTTCCATGGTGGTGACTGTAGACTGTAGTGACCATTGTGGTGGACTGTAGTGATGTCAGGCCCTGAATCACTTTGAAATCGCTTTTTGAGGCCTCGAATCACTTTGAAATCATTTTTTGAGGGCTTGAATCACTTTGAAATCACATTTTGCGGCCGTGAATCAGTTGGAAATCACTTTTTGAAGCCTTGGGTCAGATTGAAATCATTTTTTGAGGGCTTGACTCACTTTCAAGTCACTTCTATTTCACTTTTTTTGAATTGTACGATCACTTTAATTCCACTATTGGGTAATGGGTAATGGGTGTACACAGCAGAACACACGGTGGAGCCTGACACTGCACCAGGGTGCCCTACTCACATATTGCGCGATACCTCATTTCGCCCGGCCAAAATTCACTTTTTTCCGATTTCCAAATCACTTTAAATTTGCTTCAACGTCACTTTTTAGCACACTTGGAATCAGCTTTCCGGGATCCGCGTCACTTTGAACCTCGCTTTAAAATCATAAGATAATTATTTAGCACTTTCCAATGCCAGGCTGCCTCGGGACCTCCCAGTTATACAGTGGCTTACTGCTCCTTCAGCCTTGCATACACAAACCTTCTAGTACCCATAGCGCAATTATGACCTTTCCCTAAACCCTAAACCCAATGCAGAGGTAAGTCGGAGTCTCTACCAGCAAGCCATATAGGGGCCTTAACTACTGAAGTTTTTTGTTGGGGTACAATTACAGTATACTATAACTATGCCAAGGACCTCTCAGACTCAGGAACAATAGGTACTCCGACCGATATTGGGGTTTGGTGTTTTGGTTGCTGCGGGCTGTGGTTTTGGGGTTTGGGTTCAGGGGTGTCAATTTGACTGTTAGGGTATTGGGTTCGGTATGCGGGGTTGAGGGAGAACATCAATCAAACCGGTGACAGGTTGTTTCTGTCATTCATGTTACAAAACAATGTGTCTACACGCTACATGTATTTCCCGAGGGTTGATCCAAGATGCTTCGTTGCTGTCAGTAGGGTTATGACTTGGGATCTGCAGCAGTGCCTGCAACAACGTTACTTACAAGCCAAATTGTAACCATAGACTGGTCCTTGCGCTTGCACCAAACCCTGAATCCGAAGCTTTCAGGGACCAGGATTCTATTGCAAGGCAATGACAAAGCTCCAAGCCTAATGTGGCGGCTTAGGCTTTACAGGGTTGTTCACATAACGAGCTTGACAGGGGCCTTCTTCTAGTTTTTGCATGGAGTTTTGCATGGGTGTGAATCGCGGAACATGGTTAAAAACCCTAAACCTGACACCTGGAACTCGACCAACCTCATTATTTGTGTGCGACTACCCTCTAAGTCTACTATTTTGATACTGTGATTACGAATCGGAGAGGCTTCTTCAGGCGAACTCAGAGGTCCTGGCAAAACGCAAACCTTGAACTCCAACCCGGAGCCCTCAAACGTATCGGAGCCTGAACCTCGAACCCTACAGCCAATAGTGCGTTGGTAGTGATTGAAGATAGTCTCCCCCGAAGTGTATATATTGTGCCCGAGGTGTATGTGTTGTGGCCTTGAAAGGGACCCCTCAAACCCACATTACTGCGGACCCTACACGCCCATGTATCCGAGCAGGCCAAGCAAGCTCTTCGCGAAGTCCTCCGAGAGCAGGCGAAGCCCCTTCCGGGCCACTAAACCGTAACCCCTAAGCCCTAAACCCCTAAACCCTAACCCCTAAACCCCTAAACCCCCAAACCCTAAACCCTAAACCCTAAACCCCTACACCCTAGCCCCCTAACCCCTAAACCCTAAACCCTAAACCCCTAAACCCTAAACCTTAAACCCTAAACCCCTAAACCCTAAACCCTAAACCCCTAAACCCTGTAACCCTATAACCCTAAACCAGGCGAAGCCCCTTCCGGGCCACGTGAAAGTTTACTTCCACCGGCCCTTGCGAGACCGGGCCTCAGAGGGTCTTTGCATGGTGGTTTAGAGTTTAGGGTTTAGGGTTTAGGGTCTAGGGTTTAGGGTTTAGGGTTTAGGATCTAGGGTTTAGGGTTTACGGTTTAGGGAGTTTCGGGGTTAGGGAGTTTCGGGCTTCGGACACTCTGAAGGAGAGTAGAAGAGTGAAGTTCAAACCCACGTAAATACGAATATGACATGGATCAGTTGCACCGATATTCGTGGCAACTACCTTCGTCATGAGAATAGTAGTAAGAAGAATGATAGTATCAAAATCATATGTAGTGTTCGGATGGAGCGATCCGGGCTTACAGGTGATTTGCACTCTGGGGAGCTTCGAATTGTGGTTAATGCATATGGTTCCTTTACGGGTTCCTCCTGCTGGCTCGCTTGCGAGGCTTGGAGGGCCTCCCACCACGATGTGCACATCCCCGACGCTTACAGCTCCTTGCTGAAGTTTGGCTCGCATCGTGCGGCTCTGGAGAACACCATGGCGAAGATCCGTGAGTTCGAGAAGATTAGTTCCTGGTATACCGGGGCAGCAGGCAGGATCACCGACGTGAGTGCGCGACACTGTACTTGTTTGGTTAGTCAGTGTCTGTGTCCGTGTGTGCTTACATATGTTGTCATATGTATCTGTACGTAGAAGTGTGCCTGCGTGGGCGGGCAGGCGGGCAGGCGGGCGAATATATGGGTGGACTAACTGGCTAACTGGCTAACTGGCTGGGTGGGTGGGTGGGTGGGTGGGTGGGAATCCTTCTTTTAAGGCTCCATTATGAGACGGATCCTTTTTCAACGACGGACCCCTAAACAAGCGGTTTCTGAAGCCCGACCCGTGCCTTGCAGGTCTTTCCAACGATCTTGCACAAGGAGAGGATGCCGATGGCGCTGTCGGAAATCTGGGTCAAGCGCCCTGCCTGCTACATATGAGACGGGGGTCAGAATACTAGGCAACAGTATCCTCTCTCATAGTCTTCATGACCTTCAGAGCTCATAAGAGTCTAAGATCCCCCAAACCCAGTCCGAATCATCAAGGCGCTTATGTCATGTCAAACCCCCTAAACCCTCATCATAAAAGGAACCCTCACAGGACCCCTGGTCTAGTTTTATCAAAGCAACTGCAGACAGAAATTTAACCCTGAGTCGGAGACTATGCACGGTTGGGTTTAGGGTTTTTAGAGTTCAGGGTTTCCGGTTTGGGGTTCAGGGTTTAGGGTGTAGGTCTTAGACTCTCTAGGGTGTAGGGTCTCTCGGGTTTAGTAAGTTAGGGCCTAAGGGGGTGTGGGTTCTTACACTTGCATGTGCCACCAAGAGCTGGTAACCTGCCGAAAACGGGCTAGTACGGCACTGCGAACACCTTCACCAGCTATCCGAGAGTCTCTCATGCAGCTGTTTTGATTGATGGCCCGCTTTACTGTTTCTCACAGTGATCTTCCCGATGAGGATAAGAACTGTAGCAGGCCCCACTCAGACGAAACCCGACAGGCAAGACCGGACATTTGGACATTTCGGAGTAGGGTTGCTTTGAGCTTCTATGGTACCAAAAGTAGGTACTGGGGTATAGGGTTTAGGGTTTGAGCGTTTAGTGCAACGATGATAAGCCGTATGAAGTCGTTTTGAATTTCAGTCCGCAAACCCAGAAAGTAGACATGTCCACCAAGAGTCACAGTCACCCATTCTGTCAGGAAGGTAACAAGGTCGAAACAAACATATATATATATATATATATATATATTTGTATGATATAGGTACATAAGCCCTTAGGGTTTGTGTCATGGATCATCTTTTGAGTCTCTAGAAAGAAGGGTTAGGGGAGAATGAACCCAACACCCTTGCACAGCCCTTTGGAATGCCGCCTGGTCTCGAGAACCCCCCGGCCCCTTCGCTCTAAAGCAGTCAGCAACATGAGGGTAGTTCTCTAAACTAGGTTCCCTTTTAGGTACCCAGTATAGTACGGCACCCTTATAAAAATGATCCTAAAAGGGACCCTAATTTAGAAAACTACCCATGAATGAGGTCCAAGCCCACCAACTCCCAGCGTGAGGAGGTGGTCGGAGTGTTATTTTGCCGCGGGAAATCTGAATGCTGTGGCTTTACAGGGCCTTTGTAAGGCTTTTGCAGTGCTTGGCGGGATTGTACATGGTCCCTAAACCCTAAACCCTAAACCCTAAACCCCTAAACCCTAAACCCTAAACCCTAAACCCTAAACCCTAAACCCTAAACCCTAAACCCTAAACCAGGCCTGGGGATCGAAAATGAGGTTTAGAATTTGGGGCTTGAGCGTGACCGGTTTAGGGCCGAATCCTGGAGAAAAGAGAACATGTGCCACGGAAGCCTTCAGGAATAAGCTCCCATTGCAATCCATACTCCCTCCCCCAGCTGATTTCTACGCGTCCCGCCCCTGTGACGGTTCGGTTTAAGGTGGGTTTCAGTGGGCAAGAACCGCTGGCCCTGCTTCCACTGAGTTTCGAAAGGCAACACATCATGACAGCCGGTGCCGTAGTTTAATATAGAAGCCTAAATAATTGCGATTATTACGGGTAGGGCTCCTTATTATTTTGGTACTCTAAGGCCGCTAGACAGACAGCAATGGATGAGGCAACCCTTTTGGAAGGATAGGAATGGGTCTATTGTTTAGGGTTTAGGGTGGTTACCACCTGTAAACCCCCCAGGAGTATTGAACACACCCCTAAAACACGCAATCCTAATGCAATTCCCTCGACCCTAAACCCTAAAACCCCTAACCCCTAAACCCTAAACCCTTCCAGTAATACGCTGTCCCCCTAAAATCGCCTCATACCGTCGTAACGGAGAAACCGCAGGATGCCAGGGGATCACAGCTCTCAGTCGGATCGATAGGTCTGGATGTTGCTAATGTAGGGTTTAGGGTTTAGG
>CAJNDV010036227.1:0-14166 GCA_905221635.1 Symbiodinium sp. CCMP2456
TCGCGAGGTCAAGCACGTCGCCCAACCGGATGGGGTCCTGGGCGCCCGGCAGCGGCGGCATGGACCACACCCCAAGCGCAGAGCAGGCGACAGTGCGTTGCAGGGCGACGGACAAGACACCCCACCAACGGCGGGCCCAGCCCTGTGCCGCGGACGCGCGCAAAGGGGGTGGTGTGTGCTGGGCGCGAAGCCGATGCAGGGTGCGAAGGAACTGCTGTTCCATCGGCCCCCGACCTCTGCAGCGAGCACGCCAAGCCGTTGCGGTCCGCCGCGCGTGAGCTCCGGGTAGCGTGCGACTTTGCGCCGGCGAGCGGCGTCTAGGGCGACCCCTGCGCGCGCGTCAGCCCCAGGCACTGGGCGGCCTGCGCGAGTGAGGGGGACACGAGTGTCGCATCGCAACACAGAGCCTCCCTATTGGTCGTCGCAGACGACGAAGTCGAGACAGCGGCGGTCGTCGGCCGGGACTTGCGGCGCCGCGGTGTGTGCGAGCCACTGTTGTGGTACGACGCGACCCTCCGGACCAACCGCGTCACGAGCGACCTGGACCCACGCGCGCTCGACTACAAAGCCACGCCGGGGCAGCAAGCCCGTGCGAGGGCAGGCGAGGTGGTGGTCGCCGTAGGCGTCGACCTCAGCTCCGCAGCCGTGCCGACCTTGAGAGCCGCAGCGCCGCTCCGTCAAGGGCAAGGGCAGCCTTAGCCGGCGCCTCATTGCTACGTGCATGAGGTCGGGCGTGAGGGTGGAGGCAGCATCCGAAAGGATAGCCGCCAGCCACATCCCCCCATGCGGGCCTGACTGGGAGTGAAGAAAAGTGCGAGCAGCCGGAGTCAAGGTTGGTAGCAGCTCGCGTTCTCGAAGGGAAGTGTGGAGTGCGAGAACGGCGTGTCGCTGCCAACCGGGCCTCCCGAGCCCGAGTTCTCCATCGACGGCCGGACTGCCTGCGCCACGGGCACAAGCGTCCCAAGCCGGTCGAGCATCCCAGCCTGCCTCAACGAGCCAGTGCGCGGCAAGTGCTGCTGCTCGCAAGCAAGGCCGCGGCTCGCCCTCGAGCCCGTCAGCGACTTCGGGGTAGCGTGCTCGCAGGACCGGCGGCGCGTCCGCCCACGCGGCCCAGTAGGCTGCGGGCGACACCCGCTCGGCTGCAAGCAGGCCGAATCCCCCGAAGCTTGGCGGCAAAAAAGCGACCGCACGGGCAGCAGGCCAGGCGTCGCCCTCGTCAGGGCCCTGACCGCCAAGCAAGCCTTGAACAACATTCCAAATTGCCGCGTCGTGGGCGCGGGCGTAAGGCAGCATATCTGCCGGGAACGTTGCGAAGCAGATGCTGCGCTCGAGGCGCTGCGCAGAAGGCTAACAGGGCTGCGACATTGACTGGCGAAGGTGAGAGCCTCGAATGCCGCGGCTTCGTCGAGGAGCTGCTTATACAGCTCGACTGACGCGCCGGACAAGCCCGCTGCCGAGCCGCGCCTGGAGGTACGCAACACCTCGCCGACTCGGCGTGTCGACAACATGACCTCCGCGGGCGGCCGGAACTGGGTAACGTCGGGGGCAAGGGCGGCGGCTGTGACCGTTTGGCGCGCTCGCGAAAGCTCGCCACGCTTGACGCGAGCACAAGCCGCGGCAGCGCGCGCCTCGTCGCTTTCGACTCCGCGACGGCAGGGTCCGGACTCCTCGAGCGCCGCGAGAGCCTGGGCGTACAGTGTATCGAAACGGCCTTCCGAAATAGCTCAAGCCGGCGGAGGAGAGCAGCCCGGCCCTCGGGTCCAGTCTGCGTGGAGCGCGCGAGGAGCAAGCGTGGCAGCAGAAGGAACAGTTTCCAAGCCCGAACCCGCCTCACCTCATCCCGGCCCCCCTGCGCAATCCGCATCGCGTCGAGTGCAGCAACGAGCGCGTTGCGGACACCTGCGACGAGGAAGCGAGGCACGGCGTGGAGGGTTGGGACAGGCCCGGCGAAACTCTGCAGACAGCTCGATGTCATCGAGCCATCTCCCAGCATCTTGCGTCAGCGGGACAGAGGGACTAGCAGGGCCAATAGTACTCGCAAGAATATTTGAAAGCATACCAATAAAAGCAACAGACATGCTAACAACAATGATAGATAGCATTATACTTGTTAGTATTTGTATAAAATATTTCCGCGACAGTATGATGCTGCCTCTATGCCGCCGGATGCCCGGGCGTTGGTGCGGTCCAGTCGGCGACCACGTGCTCGCTTGCCCGCAAACCGGCCTGCTCGCTGGGCGCGCAAAGATAGTCGAACGAGCCTGGGTCCGCGTCGCGCGCAAAGCCGTCGGTGCCGAAGGGCAGGTCGTGCCGCAACAATGGCTTGTCCACACATGTCCACACCACAGCACCCGGGGTGCGCGCGGATGACAGACGCCGGTTAGATGTGGTCATCTACGGAGCGACGCGCGACGGCCCCGCGCTTTGCTGCGATGCGACACGGGTATCGCCACTCACGCGCACAGGACACCATGCACGGCCGATGTCGACGGCGCCGCCCTGCGGACAGCAGAGCGCCGCAAGGCAGCGACCTACCCGGAGCTCCGGAGCCAAGGGCCGCAGAAGCTCGTCGTGCTTGGCAGCGAGGTCGGAGGGCGCTTCAAAGGCGACGCACAACGCTTGGTGCGAGACCTGGTTCGCCTCCGGTCGTACAGAGAGCCGCCCGCCCTACGGGCCGCAGCGGCTACAGGCTGGACGCGCCGCTGGTGGTGCATGCTGTCTGTCACAGTGCAACAGGCGGTTGCCAGCACTGCCTTGGGCCAGCCATGGCCCCAACCACCGCATGCTACCAGCATTGCAGGTCCACCGCTCGACCGCATTATCGACCTCGCAAAGGCCGATGGGCCGAGCCGCCTGCCGCTGCGACCCCGGTTGTAGCAGTAGATCTCCCGTATGACCCACAGACCTGACACGAAGTGGGCAGGTGCAAAAAGGTGTGTGCAAAAAAAATGTTTGAATAAGAAATAATGATCAAAGACTCATAGTGATTGTAGCAATCAATGGAAATATATTCCTCTGGATACGAAAAATAGTAGTTATACGTACTATAATAACCGTAAACACAATAGCCATAAATGTAATCATATGACTAATAATTGGCAATAGCTGTAGCAGTAGTAGTAGTTGCAGCAGCAGCAGCAGCAGCAGGAGTAGTAGACGTAGTAGTAGTAGTAGTAGTAGTAGTAGTAGCAGAAGTCATGGTAGTAAGAGTAGTAGTAGTAGTAGTAGTAGTAGTAGTGGTAGTAATAGTAGTAGCAGTAGTAGTAGTAGTAGGATTAGTAGTAGTAGTCGTCGTAGTAGTAGTAGTCGTAGTAGTAGTAGTAGTAGTAGTAGTAGTAATAGTAGTAGTAGTAGTAGTAGTAACAGTGGTAGTAGTCGTCGTCGTCGTGGTGGTGGTGGTATTAGTGATAGTAGTACTAGTAGTAGTCGTCGTCGTCGTACTAGTGGCAGTACCCGTACTAGCAGTGGTAGTGGTAGTAGTAGTCATAGTAGCAGATGTCGTAGCAGTTGTTGTGGTAGTAGTGGTCGTAGTAGTAGTAGTAGTAGTAGTAGTAGTAGTGATAGTAATAGTAGTAGTAGTAGTAGTAGTAGTAGTAGTAGTACTAGTAGTAGTACTAGTAGTACTAGTAGTAGTCGTCGTCGTCGTCGTCGTAGTAGTAGAAGTAATAATTGTTGTTGTGGTGGTAGTAGTAGTAGTAGTAGTAGTGGCCGGGGGCAGCTCGAGTAGCGTCGCCGCGTAGGCGCGCTGAGCCGCGACTGCGAGCATACCGGACCATCGCGCGACCCAGGATGAGACAGCGGCGGGTTGCATGTGGGCGGGGATCGACACCGTGCGATGGCGTGCGAGGAGGCGCAGGAACTGCACGGCTTCGGCGCCGAACCTGCCGCCGACCTCGATGCCGACCACAACGAGTCGACAGCGCCGCGCGCTCTCGAGTTCCGGGTAGGTCTGGAAGCGCTTGCGCCGTGCAGCGCGGCTCAATGCAGTGCGCGGCATGCGTTTGCCACTTTTTGGAGGTTTGCAACACCACCCAAAAAAATCCAAAAATACTGTATCGACTGACGCACGGTGCGGGGGCGAGAGTGGAACCTGAAGCCGCCGTGTGCAGAACCGATAGCGGCGGCAGTGGCGAGTTGCGGTGGGAGCGTCGCTCTCGGACACTGCGAGCAGACACGACTGGCAGCACATCGCGCAGCAAGTATACCCGAGCCCTACAAACGAGCCGAGCCGTTAATCTGACTGCCCGGCTTGCTGCGCCCGGCGTTCAGGTTGCCTGCTCCCGCATGCAGAAACGGGATACACAGCCGCAATTTGCGTTCGCCGGGTATGGAGCTCGGCGGACCGGCATCTTGCCCCTGCATCTTGGAGCATGCATAGCACCAGGTCTGGCGAGCATGACGGTAACGCTTTCGGTTACCTCTGTTACCCACTGCGCATCACTCCACGATCCCAGTTGAAAGGGAGCATGCAGAGCGGCGTGACACGAGCAAGCGTCATGGATCCTCACGGGAAGGCATCATGCCCTTCTCGACAGATGACCGGTGAAGGGTTTGCTCGGCAGAGTAGGGGAGAGAACAGGTGGTGTCAGGGTAAGCAGCAGAGCAGCCCACCCCAGCTCAAACGCGGAAGCGTACGCTGCTCGTGAAGCAGCAGGTACGGCTCTCGCATGGAGTGTGCTGTTATGCGTGTCAGAAAGAATGGCGGGCGGACAAGATCGATTCCTGTCGTTGGGTGTTGTCGCTTGCAAAACGATCGTTTTCAAGATGCCGGGAGTACACCGTTCAAAGATGCTACAAGGTGCTGGCCTGAAGTCGCCTCACGCCGTCGAAAATCGGACCACGACCGCTTTACCCCATGGTGACGCGCCAACCGGCGAATGTCACATCACGTGCCGAAAAGTCACAACAATTTAGTCAATCACCAAGCTAACGCGCGATATGGCATGGCATCGCCGGAGAAGGAAAACCATGCGATTGTCACATCAGTGGCACCATAGCAGCCATAGCACATCGAAACCAGCCAATACCCGTGTAGACGCTCGATTTCACAAGCGCACGCAAGACACACATCAGTGGCATCACAGCACGTCCAAACCAGCCATTCCCCAAGCATCCGTTCGAGACACAAGTGGCGGAAAACCAGCCATTCCACCTGTAGACGCTCAATTCCACAAGCACCCGCTCCAGACGCACATCAATGGAAAATTAACCATTCCCTGTATGCGAAGTGGAGTGGCCTCGTGCAGGAGCAAGTGGCCGTCTTGGAAGCTCGTGCAGGCGCTTGTCTTTTCGCGTCCAGTGGGCGACGGATAATGGACTGCAGAGAGGAAGTTAGAGAGCTGGCAGGCTGCGAGCTTGAGAGTCCATGACGTGTACAAACTGCTCGGTATGTGTCTTGTACATCGGCATGTCGCGCCATGTGCGACGGGATTTCCACTAAAGAGCACTGACAGCGTCCAAGGTCAGCACCATCGCAAAAGGTTGGTCTGGTAGCACGCACGTCAGCCATGCGCCGTGATAGCCGGAAGGGACCGAGTCACCGTGCTGTAGCTACTTACATCGCGAACAGGCGGAGAAGTTATCGGTCCTGCGTATCGTGGCCCATCCGGCATCGAGCCGGCTCCGACTTCCGCAGCTTGGAGTTACCAAGCGTATGCCTTCTGCAGCTTTGTCTCAGCGAAACTCCTCGACCGAACCGAGGCTGTGGCAGGGCAGGGTTGAGGAGGGCAGGGTGGGCAGTGGAGTATGAGCGGCATCCGAGGACAGACGTAAAAAGTCGATTGTTGATGGCCTGCCACGTCGCCGCATCCCTGACCTCTCAAAAGCATCATCTACGTGGGCCTAGAGTATAGACCTATTTCGCAGCAATAAACCGCTGGTCGTTAAGGAGATCCGTGCGGATCTGCGAACCACAAGTCCATGGAGCGCATCATGCGAGCTTGGACAATCAATGAAGTCACGTATGTCGGATGCGAGCTAAAGCTGCAAGCGAAGGCTTCCCGATCACATGTCGCATCATGCTGCACTAAGCATCCCTGCCGTGTCGACGAGCATCTCTAGCATGGGAGCCGTAGGCACGAAGTCCTCATATGGCAAGCTTCACAGTCTCCAGGCAGACCAGCCCCATGCTGTAATTGCCCTACTTCAGCTTCGTTTGCGAGTCAGCGGCCTCGCCCCAGTGACTGAACAAAGTCGGGATCTTGCTCCTGACACTCTGCTGCAAGAGCCACCCTGCTCTGATGAATGATTCTGAGCCCACGACGTTGAACAAGACTTGCAAGTAGATCAAATTCAAAATGATGCGCATCTCCCTGGCCGCCATCCCGGCATCCTGCCACGGGCAAGTTGTGGCCGAGAAGGTTCCGTCACGCTGTATCCAGAATCACAGCTGGTGCCACAAACAAGCTGAACGCCAACCTGTCAACACAATGAGGGTCAACTTGACTTGTTGCGGCTGCGTGCAAGCTGTTTGAAGTTACACTGCAGGCACGAGCCTCAACTACGCCCACTACGAAACCAGAACCCTTCAATGTCGCCGCACTTTTCGCATTGCTCGAGAACTCGGTATCCCGGCGACATAGACGGCACGCATCAAATGTGGCAAATGCCGGGAATTATGAAACTGGAAACTTTGAGCTCCTGCGCCAGACCACGAGGGGAGCAAGCCTGACATCCTAGAGCACGTGCAGTCAATAACGTCCTGGGATCACCCGAGCTTAAAGGCCAATGCCTGCGAAGACGATCATCCTACGACCGAGCTGAAACTGGAAATAAGGCGAATAACTACATAACCTGGCCAGCCCGGAAGATAACAGCATCAGGACTATCTGTCGTAGCAGACGTTCAGCTAGCACAAGATTGCGGTCTTGAACCTCCTGCTAGGCCTAGCACAGATACTTCCAGGGCGAAGACCACCACAGATCGTGCTGTAGGTGCGAATAATGCTGTTGAACGATGTTAATGTACATGCTACTTGGTTATGATGATGATACTGAAGATGAAGATGAAGATGAGGAAGATGGTGATGACGAAATAAAAGATGACGACGGTGAGGCTTCTGGTAATGAGTTGGGGATGGTGACGGCGACTGTTGCCACGGCCAGGATCGTTGCCGCTGCTGCTACATCAGAACCACGACCTCACCATAATGTTAGCCATCAGGTAGCCATATCATGATAAGAAGGCTTAAGAATAAGGTCTGCTAACATACTATCGTAACGGGTACGGTAAAGGGGTTGTTTTATCAAGGCGGTAGGGCGAGAGCCGGGAACGAAACAACAGTATGATGTAGCATATGATCGTCAACTGTACTACGGGAAATTTCCTACTCCGTGAGATGGCCACATCAAATGGACATGAGCTAGTCTCCGCACCGTACATGCATTGCACGCCAAGGGGAGAATCCTCCGTATGAGTAGATGCCTGTAGACATGCTAGCAGGAGGGTGCTGAAGGTAGTATGGAAGCATCATGACCTTCCTGGTCAGCTTTACTTCGGCATGAGGCTATGGCATTCGATGGATCATGGCAGCATGATCCGCACCCGCGGCCGAGCCAAGCTCCGATGTCCCACGGCTCGAATTCTGGCACATCCGGCGTGACGATTGCGGCAACGACCCCATCTACAGCAAACCGTGATCCACAAGCCTCTCCGAGACTTCGTCCAAACCAAGTGGTGGCAAGTACTTGCCGACACGCTCGCGAAGCCAATACGGGTCCTTGGCCAAGATGACATCCGGCTGCCCCTCTTGTGAACAGTGCTGCGAGAATCACACGGCGCAAATCCAGCGACAGAGATCGAAAGCGAGACTGCAGTCGGAGACGCCTGCTCCTGTAGCGCTACAGTATGATGAACAGCCAAGAACCAAGAACAATCAAAACACTGGCTACAGCGATCACCCAACTACGTCACTCTGCGTTGCTCTGACACGGAAGCATGCAAGCAAGCTGCTGCATGCGAGCGTGGCCGTGGCGCGAAGACATACCTTGCACTCACTCTGTGACATGTACGACAGCGCCCGAGATCTGGAGCCGTTTTGCTCATCGAAGCAACAGAAGTGTCTGCCGTTTGATTCTCACATCACCCTGAATAGGCCCCGAAGAAAAAACACAAGCTCTAGGACTCTAGTAACTTTGCCACTCGAGCGTGGCATGCAGCTGCGTTGCTGGTAGAGTTCGCCCCGGACACGCATTGGTGGATCGGCTCGCTCGAACGGATCTCCACCCTTTCGAGATTTCCAAGGGCTTGCGTACTCCAACTAAACTCGGTACTTACGATGCAACGAAGGCAGTAGCAATAAGAGCAACTGAGCGACTCATGATCCGAAATGCCTTCTTGGAGCTACCTACGTAGAGCAGTCTCAACCTCTCTCAATGCCCAGCCTTGGCCAGAAGTTTGCGAGTGGCCGGGTCCCCCCGCAGAAGGTGCGCCACAAAACTAAGGACCTGACAGCACAAAAGATCTTGCGATCCACATGCAAGACGCACTAAATCCCATCACCCCACGGCCACAACAGCCCGATCCCTAACCTCTGCACCCACAGGAACCACCTTCACCCCTCCAGAAAATCGCCCAGATGCCCAGGGCTCCGCTAGGCCGTTGGAACGGCGCCCACGGCAAGATGCGATCCATCGGCACCTGAAGCCGGAGTGCTGCTTTGGTACCAGAAAAGCTGAAAAAGGGATGCTGAAAAAGAGATGCTGATGCAGTTGACACAGACCTCCGCAAATCATTGAGCTACGGCGACGTCGGCAAAGGAAAAGAAAAGGAAACAAATGCTGTATTAACTGGACAAACATCAAAATCTCAAGCTGGTGCCGAAGGCGACAGCGAGCAGACTCGGCCAGTGGATGAAAATGCAGTACCCATGCCTTCAGAAATCCAATCCCATTGATAGCATCCAGGATGACGAGCAACCGGCTGTGGTGCCACAAGCGAGCACAAAGGCAAGTGGTGGCTGCAAGTGGGGACTTGCATGCAGTCCCCAGGGTCCACTGGCTTACATAAGAACAAGCCTGGCCAGATTCCGTCAAATCATCTCATGCATTGACGTAGACTGACGCGACGTAAATGACCCGACCTACTCCTCGCAAAGATGATGCGAGAAGGGATGCGAGAAGGAGCAGTCCCTAGGAAGTCAATGCCTTCAAAGAGCTGGAATTTAGAAGCCATGCTTGGAACATCTTGGAACGCTCTCTTCTGCCCGATCTCCTACTGTTCAAACATGAACTTTTACACATCCATAAACACGACCCTAAGTTCGCTCGATGTCTCCAGAGGTCCCTTTTTGCGGACGACGGCACCAATCCAGCCGGAGGTGGTACGGTGCTAGGAAGCCAGGCCGCTTCATGGGATCGTCAACTGCTGCCTTGAAAGTGTACCTTTGTCTTCACTCTTATGTATTGGACTGGCCCAAAGTGGAAAAGAGAAGCGAGACTGGCTATGAAGAACATGGGCCCAGGGGCGGGTACCAGTTGCGGCCGTCCGGCGTTCCTTCAAAGACAATTTCGATGCGCTCCGTGTTCACAGATCCAAATGCGCCGTATGTGTTCAGAAGCCGCAGGCTTTGCAGGTTCATGCTGATCTCCAGTTCAGGTAGAAGCCGTCGCCTCTTCTGGGCCGGTGAGGACGACTGACTCGTCGCTGAGGTCTCGTCGGCTTCGCCTCTGGCACCAAGACGTAGCAGGAAGCGCGGTAGCACCACTCGCCGTTCAAACGTGGAGTTCATTCGCTGACGGCCTCCACCACGAGGGCCAAGGAGGTTCCTCCAAACTGGCAGTGAAAGCCATGCGATAATGCAGGCAGCCAAAATGTCACGCGCGAAATGACAGGTGACGCTGCTCAGAGGGGTTGCCACGGCTCTGGCATGGAGGACTCGCTTGGCGAGGGGCTGTGCAAAAGCTTCTGGCAGAAGGCCCACCAAGGTGGCATCATCAAAGCACCACAGCCCAGGTATAATCGTTAACCAGTTCAGAAAGGACAGGTTTCCAGTGAGGATGAGTGTTAACCTGAGACAGAGCATGGTATGAAATCCCTTTACATCGCACTGGCGGACGATGGCAACTTCACGAAGGCCCTCGATTCTGCAGACCCACTGCTAATCTCTTGCGTGCTTGCATCTACTACACGTCGGGAGGCTGAAAGAGAATGTGCACTGCACCGAAAGCCGCCAGCGCAGGCCGACATGGAAAGAGCAGCAGCCAGGGCATCCTCGTATCGGTGACGACTGAGTTAAGGCCGTGACGTCTAATCACTTCTGAGCATCCACGAAAGCTCATAATAGCCAGAGAACACAAGCTCGATGATGTGGTTGGAGGCAGTTGCATACAAATGCAAACGACGAGGCAGGTTGTGAAACCTGCGGGACAATGGATTGGGGATGGGCTGCGTCTCGATGTGGTGACCTCAAAGTCCAAACTGGGGCCAAGGGCTTGTGACACTGTATCTTATCACTTATCACACGTCATAAAAAACATAGCAAGTTCGCTCTGGCCCCGGCACATCGCAGTGAGGTCCAGCCAAGTCTTTGATCCCCTCGCCTCTTCGCAGGACCAAGTGGAAAGCGAGTCACGGAAGATGTGGCGAAACATGGGGTGGTTTCGTTGAGAATCCTCAAGCAGCGCACACTCGAGGAGCAAGGCAAGTGGAGGAGTAACTCTCTTGAGAGGGACGAGCAGTCGGTGTTCATTCCGCGTTAAGACTTTTGGTTGTCGATTCCGAGGTCAGATGCAAGTGTCACGCTGATGCGTCTGTATCTACCATTATCCAGTCCTGTGTGACCTTTCTTGCACCAGCCTCAGGCTCCATGACTTAAACCATATCTGGGTGTGCGCGTGCGAAGAAACTGAAAATGTCTAGGGATCCATGATCCAAGCTGCAATCCGAAGCCGGTGTTTTCCGTCGCTGACCAGTGACTACGAGCCTACCGCGTTTGCACAAGTGCTCAAGGATACGCCTTGTCTCGCTGACTCCCACATGCCGTCAAGTGGAAAAGCAATACAAGCAAACGCTCTTCACCTGGCATTTTTGATACTCGTACCGCGTTGTTGTCCTGGTTCATCTCGGCTATCTATCTATCTATCTATCTATCTATCTATCTATCTATATAGACATGCATATTATAGCATGACTAGCGCTCTCGGGAGGCTGGCCTTGATAAGCCCCGCCCCCAGCATGATTCGGAAGGCCAGCCAGCGAAAGGCCCAGGGTGCGAGCATCGAGGGAGAGGCAGCCATGGCTCCACCTCGAAGGCAAAAAACTGTAGATGATAAGTTATGATATAGACAATATACACATCTGTACATGCAGACCTATGCAGCTACCTGTACATATACCTATAAACGTACACAAACACGTGTATGTACACATTCGTACATACACAACACACGTTGACGTATAGCCACATACACATACACATACATGTACACGTGCATGTGCACAGACACATACACATACATGCATATACGTACATGCATCCATCATGCATGTATACAGAAGTACCGGGGATTTACCAGGGCGCATCGTGCATGCATCCCGCACTTCCCAGTGCCGCCTGCCAAAGCCGGTGCAGCAAGCGCTTGGAGCAAGGTAGTCTCCAGGAGTTGCGACTCCCACCCGAAAGAGTACCAGCGCTGCCCTGCTTTCGGAGCTTTGGTGCTGCTTCGAGTGTTGCCGGACATGTTGCTCTGAGGTTTCACGGTGTTGCAGACGCAGAGTTCGTAGGTTCAGGCTGCATCGGCTTCGGGCGGTAATTTGAAGGGCCAGCTTGGCTTGAAGGAAAGCTGGGCTAGACTCATTCACCTGGTGTGAGTTTCAGGGTTGTGCTTAGAGTGACCATAAATACTAGTCAGGCAGGGTCTGCGCCTACGGCCACCAGCGAGATGTACAGTATCCAGAGCGTGAAGAGGTGCAGCATGGAGGCGCCACCTGGCTGTTCCCAGCCGGGCTATGCCGAAAAGCGACGTCGGGCGCCGAAACATCCGATGCAGGCGAGCATCCCACGGCAAAGGCAGTTCCTGATAACAGCAAGCCGGCCCAGGCCAGGCCATGAAGCCACGAGTTCAAGGGCCTCTTCGTGTTTCGACAGCTCCCGGAATTTTGTGGGGGGAGGGACCTCGGGCGCCTACCTGCAACATCCAGGAAGCATCGAGATGAAACAAGTGCTTCCATCGAAGTTGCACAGACAGTCTCAATGTCCGCGAGATTACCGCACACATGCTTCACCCGTTCCCGGAAATCTAAAGCAGGGACGGGGTATGCTTTGCCATGGGCCTGCCAAGCCAAGTAAGCGTAAAAAGATGAACCTGAATCCGCTCAACCACACCACGGGCAGTTGGAGCGGGGTCAATTATACTATAATTCTGATAAAGAACCACCAGAATAATATTATTGGTAATACTGGGCCACAACACCCTATTCTAATCATTAAGGCCCCTATATTACATGGAGGGGATGAGGCCGAGATCTGACATCTGGCCTGGCCCCAGCAAACCAGAGCAGAGTGGGCAGCCGCTCTGCACGCAAGACGAAGCAGCGCACCTGCAGAAAGGGGGCGCCTGAAGGACCTGTTGAGGGCGCTGTGGGATCTCTACCCCCTGAAGCTTGTCGCCCACCTTGCCGAGAAAGCTCAGCTCCTGCCAGTTCCCAGCAGTTCGGGCGACGGAGACGTCCACCCGCCTCAGCAATTGCCGCGCTGGGAGGATGCCGTCGTCGCCAATCAGCGCCTTCCGAACAGAGCAGGGGCTCAGAAGAGCTCTGGAGCGCTTTTTGGATCATGTTGCCACCTGACTCATGGGCCTTGTTCTGTCTCAGTGCCACCAGGAAGGCGATGAAGAGAATCGCCGAGAGCCAGCGGAGACTTGGAATGATCGAAATAATGAAAGCGACTGCTGCCGCGGCAACTGCTACCGTTCTTGCTACCGTGGTCCTCTTCCTACCACCACCACTACCATCATCACCACGACTACCACCCCGGCGACTGCTGCCACTGTGGCTACCCGTGATAATGTCACTCATGCTCCTGTTTGGCGCTGCTGCTTCTACTATATTTTAACTGTTACGCATATTCCGTCAGTACCGCAATACATTTCAATTTCAGCATTCCAATTAATCTCATCACGGTCAGACTGCGCAGTCATCACTTGCTAGCAACAGGATGCAAGTGCTCCAACCTTCGAGAAGAGCGTCGACAGCACGCGTGTAAGCCAGTAGCTCCCTGCCAAAGGTGCTGCCACTGGCCGACTAGCCGCAGCCACCGCGACCACGGCAGCCAAGGTGCCGGTTGCCAGGCCTCCGACATCGGCATCTCAGCGTCAGGACGGGCATGCTGAAACAAGCTTGACCAGCCTGTGAAGGCAGCCTGGATCCATGGGGTGCGGCCCGACTCGCAGGCTGCCGCGGAGCGCTTCGCAAAGCTCCAGATCTCCAGCCAAAGCCCCCGCACATCCGCGATGACACATGCGAGGCATCCCAGAATCGCCGGCCGCTTCAGGTTTCCGGCTGGCTCTGCGAGCCTGGCCCCTTCACTCATGGAGCGACAGGGAAGGCTCGGGCGAGCAGCAAGAGCATGGACACGAGGAGGCGAAGGTCTCTGGGCGACACCAGAGAGCGTGCAGAGCGTACCAGACTGCAGTGCTTGAACCAACATGCTACTAGTAGTTCAGTTGCCGACTCGAAGCACGAAGCCTCCCTTGACACCGGGCCGGGCTCTCTGGTTCCATGCTCCCCCAGCTCCGCATCCCTCGCCTCGTTGGAACCCTGCACCTCGGCGGGAAAGCAGTTCTCCAGAGCTCGGACCTGGGCTCGACAAGCACGTGAAGGAGACGCCAGGCAGATTCGGAGTTCCGCTCAGGCAGCTCGAATCTCACGCGACTGCACGTCAGCCGCCCAGGATTTTTGCCGTGGCATTCACAGTTGACAGTCCTTACGTGTACGGCAATCTGCGGTTAGTGCGGGGTAGATTCGTGCATGGTATAGTTCCATTCCCAAAAAGTACGGTACCACGTGGCACCACTATGGGCTTCCGCATTCGGTGCATAAGCGGTTACCAGAATAGTTAGTGGCATCTAACGGGCTTTTTCGCTTCAAGTGCGCTTCAAATGTGGTTGGACCAATGCCTCGTGGAATAGCAGGCAGAGGCCTGCGAGACATGGCTACCATGCACATGCA
>CAJNDV010036228.1:11783-23239 GCA_905221635.1 Symbiodinium sp. CCMP2456
AAAAAAAAAAAAAAACTGTTCCAATTTTTAAGGCCCCTACATAACCCTGAAGCCGTAAGCTCCCGATCATCCGCTTCACACTCCCACAGCGAATGCCTTGCAATTTCATGAAGGTTCCGGTTTAGGGTTTAGGGTTTAGCACGGAGTATTGGGAATCTCTGATGCCAAACCCACAACCCTAAAGTACAAAGGCTGTAAACCTTGAGAAGCGCATAGCAAACACTGGAATTCAACAGATAACACTGTCAACTGCGCCTACAGCCATGCATTTGTTGATCAGTTCCACGTTGCAGGGGCTTCTGCCGACTTCGAGCACTTCCCAAACGGGACTGGGATTGCTGTGGCTTGATGCCCAGCAAAGGGCGGTTGAGGGTTTGCGTTGCTCCAGGACTCCAACACCGTTCAAGTAAGCATGATATCTTTACAAATACATACTATAGTAACTGTAAACCCTAAACCCTAAACCCTAATACAGAGGGACCCCCTCACAGGGGATTTTCGAGTCTCTGGGTATCAGGCTTCGGAATGCCATTGTATTGACCTTTGCCCTTGGGTCTTGAGGTTTAGAGTCTAGAGTAGGGTTTAGGGTTCAGGGTTTAGAGCTTTGGGGCTGGGGTTGTAGTCAAGCTGTCGGTTCTATTTGCTTGTTCATCCAGGGTCCAATCAGTTTGTATATCTTGCTTTCTTTCCGCCCTAAACCCTGAACTCACAAGCCTTATTGTACTTACATTAACCATTTGTATACTTCCATTAAGCAGGAACCCAAACCCCTATTCGCATGATTAAGGCCCCTGCGTCACATGCGTCCACAGACTCCCGGACCCCTTTGTTTAATATAGGGGCCTTAATAATTAGAGCAGGGTTTGGGGGCCCATTATACTATACTTATAGGTACGGAACCCCCCAAAATTTCCCAAAATAGTATAGGTAATTCTTAAGGCCCCTATATTAGGTCAGGGATTTAGGCTTTAGGGTTTGGGGGCCCAAGGTTTAAAGTTTAGGGTTGAAGTCTGCACGGGTGATGCAAGACTTCGAGAAGTGTTAGGGTTTAGGGTTTAGGGTTTAGGGTTTAGGGTTTAGGCTTCAACCCTAAGCCCTAGGCCCTGAACTCTAAACCCTTTCATTCAGAACCAACAATCCACATCTCAAAAGCCCTCAACCCTAAAGCGTGAGCCCAAACACCCAAGACCCTCAATCCTATAAGCCCTAAGCCCTACCATACGAACTTTCTGGCTTTTACTAGAAATCCTTAGGGTTGGAGGTCATGGACCTGGGCTTCGGCAGTGCCATGCATTGGGAGGTCATGGCCATGCAGACGGGGAAGGACAGTCTGCGGCCGTTTTGGGGGGTGTAGTGTAGTGTTCTTCTCAGGGTTAACGGGAAGATAAGAGCCTGCTTTCTTCCCCTTGCGTCCATGGGCCCACCGTCATCCGTTCCGTAGAGCAGCCGTGATAACATCTACCCAGATGCCATCCGTTCACATCCGTTCAAGAAACTGGCGACAACAAAAAAACTGCGTGTCCAGGTTTTTTGGGTGCGCCTGCGACCTCTTATAAGGGGTTCCACAGGGTTTGGGGGTTTTGCAGGGTGGGGGGGGGGGGGGTTTAACCCTTAATATTAAACCCCAAACCCCTTAATCTCAAACCCTAAACCTCCAACCAGGGGCCTTTGGGCTTTCAGGGAAATCCGGATTCGGGGTCAACGAGTTCAGGTTTTGAGGCGGTTTGTTTAGCCTTACAAGAGCTTTCGGAATTCGGATTTCGGGTGTGGTGTTTGGGGGGGTGGGGGATTTGATGGTGTCTTTGGGATTCAGGGGGTTTAGGGTGTAGGGTACTTGGAGGCCCTTTTGACTTAGTAAGTCTACTTAGTATCCCCCAGGAGCCCTATGATAATCCCCATAACCCACCTTACTAACCCTGCTTACTAAGTCAAAAGGGCCTCCAAGTAGGGTTTCGAGGTTTCGAGATGGCTTTCGGAATCCCTCTTAAAAAAATGCGGCTTTTGGGGGGAAAAGGGGGTTCTAGGGATTGTTCTGTTAGGGGTTCAGGGTTTGAGGATACAGTTGACGAGATGTAGGCTTCGGGTGTGTTAGGGTCTTGCGGTTGTTAATGTAGGGGCCTTAGTTAGAATAGGGTTTCGGGGCATATACTACCGTAATTATTATAAGGCACCCCCCAACAAAAACTATAAGTAATGGGTTTTTTTTTACAGCAGTCCCCCCCAAAAAATATAAGTAGTTGTTAAGGGCCATATACTATGCCCAAGGACGACCTTCCGGGGGCGCTCACGGCGTTGACCGCCCTCCGCGCACGGCGCCTGCAGCGCAATCGCGTGGCGGAGGTGGCGCAAGGCCTGAAGAGCTGTAGGCTGAATGTAGGGTTTAGGGTTTAGGGTTTAGGGTTTAGGGTTTAGGGTTTAGGGTAATTAGCCCACTACCCCTTAATTAAGTCGCGTACCTTCAATTCCCAAGGGCGTAACACAATGGTTCAAAGCAGAGTTGCTAATGAAGCTTCGCTGGATTTTCCGGGTACGGGCTCTGTCTACTATAAAAACAAAAACTCCGAAACCCTATTATGATGATTGAGGCCCGTACAGTAGGGCTTACGGAGTCAATGGTTTAAGCTAAACTCTACTCTCATCCCCAATGGGGATTATTATCAGGGTTTACTGTTTCGGAAATGGCTCTCCAGGGTGTACGTAATGCCTCTACTGATTCTTATGAGGTCCGTCTGAAAGGTACCTGGAGGGCTGATAAGGTTTGGGGTATCACTGACATTTGCCAGTCTTGTTCTAGCAAGAGCCCTCGTGCCAAGGGTTGATTGAAGATGTTGTTTTTGTATTGGCTCCACGGGGCTGATAGGCATATGGGAGTTTCCGAAAACAAGGGGTACCTTATTTTGGGGTCCTTATAATAAGGATCCTACTATTTAGGCTACTATATTAAGGTCCCCTATTTTCGGAAACCCCCATATAGGTTCAGGAGTTGGATTGCCCTTGTCAACGCATCATGGCAAGATGCTCCATGCCATGCCTCTATTCACCCATGACCGGGTTCTTGTTGAGGAGTTACCAAAACAGGAAACTCTATTACTAGCCTACCTTAAGAACCCAAAACCCACTTTTTTGTAGGTTCTTATTATAAACCCTAATATGGGATTTATAGGGACCCTACAAAAAGTAGGTTTGGGGTTCTTAAGGTAGGGCCTACTTGTGACACCAAACGCTACAAAACAGTAGGTTCTCAAACCCAAAGCCTTAAACCAGAAAGCCAGGGTTCCCGTACTTGGGGTTCATGGGTAGTTATAAGTAGGGTTATAGCTGCTTTAATTGGGGTTATAAATACTTATAAGTATGGTTACCATATTTATAACCCTAGTTACTATGTCCCATGATCCTTGAAACATCCCCTAAACCCCTATCGATCCCTCTAAGGAACCCTTTTAAGGAGCCCCAGTTACTAAGTCCCACGATCCTCGAAGTAAGCGCGGCCCAGAAGCCCCTAAACCCTAAACCCTGAACCCTAAACCCTGAACCCTAAACCCTAAACCCTGAACCCAGAAGCATCCGCTGCGCTGCCCGCGGTGCCCTTCGCTGCCGCGCTGACACTACCGAAGCCCAAGGAGCCTCCGAGAATCAGGGCCTGAGGGCTTTGTATAAGGGTTTAGGGTTTAGGGTTTAGGGTTTAGGGTTTAGGGTTGAGGGTTGAGGGTTGAGGGTTTAGGGTTAGGGGTTGAGGGTTTAGGGTTGAGGGTTTAGGGTTTGGGGAACAGGCCATGATCATCGACACATGGGGCTTTGCGCAGGTCGGCCGCACCAGGATCTCGGGCCTCATGCGCATTCGCGACTGGACTATAGCTCGCAAGCTCTGGACTTTGTCAGGCATCCGAGCCGGTGGTTTGGTGTGGTTCACCGACGTGCTGGGTGATCGCTCAGCTGTTATCCCTGAGAACATGGTCATTCATTGGGTGCAGTGGAACACGGTCGAGGATTATGTGTCCTACCGACACCGGGTGGCCGCTGAGGCGAAGTACGGCCTAGTCCTAGAACGAGGCCTTGGCCTTCGCATGAAGAGGTCGGACCCTGCCTTTGTTGCCGCACCTTGCCTGTAGAGAGCCCGTGCCGTGCCGTGCAACTTCCAGATTGGTGACGTTGAGATGGTGGTGCAGCAACTGGGGTTCTCCTCCGTCACCATTGTTTCTAAAAGCCGAGCTGGTAAACACAACGACTGGTGTTTCAAGGCCCTCCGAAAGGACACGCTTCAAAGGGTTCTTTGAGGGGTTCCATGAGGCTTAACAGCTTAAGGCTTGACATCTTAGGGGTTAGATAGAAGGCTGAAGGGTTAGATAGCAAGCTGAAGGGTTAGGGCTTTGGGGTTTGGGTCTTTAGGGTTTAGGTTGACGGCTTTTGGGGCTTATAGGGGCTAGATCGGGAAATTCTTACGGCCCCCTTAATTAAGGGGGTATTGGAGGCTCTAGGTTGATCATAGGGGCCGTGCTGATTGGGATAAGGGTTATGCCGACATATTATTATCTAGGTGGCACTGTGTGACACTTTAAAATTTCCCCTAGGGTTTTCTATAGAGGTACCTAGTCACAAATACTTTTCAGGGCCCCAAACCTACACCCCAGTTATCCTTAGTTATGATTTCTCGTACCCCGTCATTCGAGCTTGGGTTTAGGAATCTACTTGGAGGATCATGAGACTTAGTAACTAGGGTCTACTTGGAGGATCATGAGACTTAGTAACTAGGGTTACACATAAGGTAGCTATACTTACAAGTACTTATAACCACCCTAAACCCTAAACCCTAAACCTTAAACCCTAAACCCTAAACCCTAAAAAGGTAGTTAATAACCTTACTTACTAGGTCCCATGATCCTCCAAGTAGCGGCATCCCTCGGCTCTCGACTTCCCGAAGCCACGCCACGTCTTTCATCCGGAAGTCAGCCCTTCAGTGTTTAGGGTTTAGCGTTTAGGGTTTAGGGTTTTGGGTTTAGGGTTTTGGGTTTAGGGTTTAGGGTTTAGGCTGCCCTGACCCGACACACCATACTTGTACCGGCCATACTCTAAGGGGCCTTCATAGTTAGAATAGGGTTTTGGGGCCCGCTATACTATCATCATAATAAGGAGCCCCCCAAAACAGTATTGGTCATTATTTTTTGTGGGGGTTCCTTATTATAAGTATAGTATAATACGACCCCAAACCCTATTCTAATTATTAAGGCCCCTACATTAACCCTTCTAAACCCTGAGGTCCAACAGCTTTCGGAGTTTAGGGTTTAGGGTTTAGGGTTTAGGGTTTGGGATACCACGATAGAACACTGCAAATGCGTTGCGAAACGCTATGTTGGGCGCAGTAGGATAACCAAGGAAGTTTCTGCCAGCAGCGCGAAGAAAGTGGACTGGCCAGCACCGACTCCGACAAACAGGTTGGGGTCCAGGGATTGAGGGCTTTAGGCCCTAAGCCCTAAACCCTGTACAATTGGGCATTCGACAATCGGGCCCGGACCAAAATTCGCATCATGGGAAGCATTGGATACTACCCCCTGAACCATAAACCCAACCCTAAGCCCCACAAAGCCTTAGTGTATCAAGTTCCTAAACCCTAAACCCTAAACCAACCCCAAGCCTTACAAAGCCTCGGCTTATCAAGTTCCTAATTAAACCATAAACTCGTAATCCTGAACCACAAACGAAACCATCGAAGCTGTCCGGAAGGGTCCATGCCTTTGCGTAATATATGGGGAGTTTCCGAAAATAGGGGACCCCAACAAAGTAGCCCAAATAGTAGGACCTTTGTTATACGGACCCCAAAATAAGGTACCCCTTATTTTCGGAAACTCCCTCCCAGATACTTTGCCACTCAAGTGCCTATATAGAAAGCTCTTGAGGCCTGAGTATATGCTATTCAAGTTGTATGGCTTCTAACCCCAAACCGACCGACAACATAGCGCTGCAACTCGGAAAGCTTTTAAGGAGCCCTTCAACATCTCACGAAAGCGCGTAGCTTTAAGTGTAGCTCTCTGTCAATCCCTAAACCCTAAACCCTAAACCGTATCCGATACTCCTAAATCCCCTGAATCCTTAGTTTACGGGTTTAGAGCTAGGGGTTGACACCGATTCATAAACGGTTAGTCTGTACATGTCCATAGACCCTGATTCCCAAACCAGAAACCCCAACACCTATATAAACCCTTAAGCCAAAAACATAAACCCTAAACCCTTAACCCTTAAACCTTAAACCCAAAACCCTATACATTCCCAAACCCGAGACCCCGACACCCCAATACGGCCTCAGCCCGACGATTCGCAGACGGCAAACAGAGAAGCTGAACTGCAGCACTCGGTGGGTCCTTTAAATATACCCTTATCATAAGCGACCCTTATAGACCTCTTTAGCCGGAACCCTACTTGGAGGTTTATGGGGAGCTACAGGTAGGGTTATAAGTAGGGGATTTCTAGTTATAACGAATATCAAAGGACTTACACCTCCACCTAAAATTACCCTAAACCCTAAACCCTAAACCCAAGTCCTAAACTACCCAAGAACCTCCGAGTGGGTGCATCCGATACTGATCGCAGGCCTTCAGGGGCTGACGACAAGCCGGGACTTCATGACGAGCGACTTTGCCTTGTCTTTTGGTGTGTGTGTGTAATATAGGGGCCTGACTAATTAGAAAAGGGCTTTGGGGTACATTATACTATAATCATAATAAGGAACCCCCACAAAAGTATTGGGAATTATTTAGGCCTCTATAGTACTTGGAGGACCATGAGACTTAGTAACTATAGGGCTATGAACACGGTAACTATTCGTATATACACTCTTATAGCTCCAGTTTGGGCACTTACAACCTTTGTTTACTAATACTAAGTCCCACGATCCTCCAAGAAAGGACTTTTTTCCTAGGGGCACACGCGCGATTTATGTAATTATGCGCACGCATGCATGCATGTACGTGAGGGGAGAGATTCAGATGATGCCTTCTAGTATCATTATTTGTTGGTTGAACTGCTTGTCCGCAGCCTTGCGAGCTTGAACCCTATTCCCAACCTCCCAAACCCATAACGCTATACCCTAAGCCCCTAAACCCTGAACCCCAAACCCAAAACCCTAAACTTCAAACCCTAAAACCCTAAACCCTAAACTTCAAACCCTAAAACCCTAAACCCTAAACTTCAAACCCTAAAGCCCTAAGCAGTAAACCCTGAACGCCACACTTTCTCTTGCCTGGACCCGGAGGGTCCCAGCGCCTAGTACTCATATACTACGCTAAACCCAGGTACCTAATTATCTCACTTCGGGTTTAGGGTTTAGGGTTTAGGGTTTAGGGTTATTTAGGGTTTAGGGTTTAGGGTTTAGGGTTATAGGGACTTGTAGTTCAAATGGCCATAGCAAGGAAGCCACAGTGTTTACTATACACCCCTACCTTAACCTACCAAAACCTACTTTTTGGTAGGTTCTTCTTGCGGACCCTAGTATGGAATCTTTAGGGACCCTACAAAAAAGTGGGTTTTGGTAGGTTAAGGTATGATTGTATCATAAAGCAAAGTTCCTAAACCCTAAAAACCCTTAGAAGGAACCCCGGGTTATGAGAACTTCAAGTAAGTTCCTGCCGGTGGGTTCACAGGAAAACATCTGAAGCCTGGTTTCCTTATGATGGCAATCGTATCCGAAATTCAGCGCCTTAAGATTGCAGTACACAGTTTAGGGTTTAGGGTTTTGGGTTATAGGCTATAATACAGGGTTCTCAGCAATTACCTATATTATTTTGGGGCTTCCATACTATAATATACCCCAAAACCCTATATCTAATGATTCAGGCTCCTACATTAGCATCCTTAAGGGAGGGCGGATCAGGGCAAAAAGGATCCTTCAGGAACGGTAAGGGAACCTTAGGGATTGCTCGAGAGAATTTGGGAATACTAGGGTTAAGGGGATTAGGGTTTAGGGTGTAGGGGTTATCTACCCCTCGCTGGACCCCACATAAGATTTACTATAGATCCCTTCTGCTATGGTAACTTAAACTGACTTTCTTTACCAAACCGCGAAACCCTAAACCCTAAACCCTACGCCCAGTTTTCCTTTCCTGTCCGAGCTCTTCGTTTACTTCGGATGCTGTGCCCGTCGCCGGGACGAGTCCCAATGAGAGGTTTGGGCCAGAGGTGAGGGCCTTTAGGGCTTGAGGGTTTAGGGCTTTAGGGTCTTGGGTTTAGGGCTTCAGGGTTTAGGGCTTTAGGGTTTAGGGTTTAGGGCTTGAGGGTTTAGGGCTCTAGGGTTTAGGGTTTAGGGCTTGAGGGCTTAGGGCTTTAGGGTTTAGGCTTTAGGGCTTGAGGGTTTAGGCCTTTAGAGTGTAGGGTTTAGGGCTTGAGGGTTTCGGGTCGTAATTGTTGGATCAGCTCATCAGTGTTCGCAATCTCTTGTTCAGCTTATCAGTAGGGTCTATTGCCGCTTGAATGAAGACCTTCTTGTGTAAATCTTCAACAGAGCAGCCACCCCTCATGCATGAAGCTCCTTCGGATATTATAGCATGACGCAGGGGGTTTATATAAACTGTAGACCGTGAACCCTAAACCCTAAACTTGATCTTTGGAAACCGCTACTTCGTGGATCGTGAGCCGTCACCTCTGCTTTAGACTGCGAGACCCTTGGCCTGTTTCTGCAAAACGCAGACAGCGTTCTGGGCCTTTGCTTCTTTGGGCTTCATGCTGCCTGGTTTCCCGTAATTAGTGTAGAAGCTTGACGAAGTAGTAATACTATACCTTGGGTTGGCAGACTACAAGACTAATGCAAGTAGAATCAGGTATACGATATACCCTAAACCCTAAACCCTAAACCCTAAACCCTAAACCCTAAACCCTAAACCCATAACGGACCCCTAAAACTCCGAGCCTCCTGACTAGGGCTAATTCAGGCCCTATACCATGCGAGCCCCAGGATTCTCGCATGCAGGAACCGGATAAACTTGTTCTTATTGTGAGATTGTTTCATTAGGGTTTAGGGTATAGGGTTTAGGGTTTAGGGTTTAGGGTTTAGGGTTTAGGGTTTAGGGTGTGTGTGTGTGTGTGTGTTGAGTGTACGGGCATGTAACTTGATAAAGTTACCAAGGAAGCGCTCGTAAACCCCAAACCCTAAACCCTAATTACAGGTAGGTAGGACCCATAGGTGAGATGTGCAACACCGCCTCGGCGACATCGAGGTTTGAGCAAATAGTAATATTGATAGTATTCCCTTACAGCCTCTGTCTAAGATTCAAAGTAAAGCAGGGCGTGGGGCTGCTCACATAGGGTTTAGGACTTAGGGTGTGATTTAAACGTGATCAGAGTTTAGGATTTAGGTTTTAGAGCTCAGGGTTTACACTTGTCTGCCGAGGATCTATTCAGAATTACTTACTGAATCCTCCCTTGGGTTTAGGGTATAGGGCGTATTTAGCATTACTTGCTGAATCCCTCCCATCCTTCATGTAGGGCTCAAAGCTTCAAGGCTTCAAGATGTTGGGTTGCGCGTTATTGACAGTTTATACTTGTGGAGCAGGGCTTAGCGGCTTAGCTGAAGCCCCAGACCCTATGCCATACCTAGACCGACCAAATCCCATCTGTTTTGTCTAGGTTCGTATATGAAACCCCGTTGGGATTTATGGGGACCCCACAAAAAAGTAGACTCCATCAGTGGTCAATGTAGATGCCGAAACCGCTAAGCCGGAACTGCTACCTTGTAGTTCCTCTTTGGGGGTACTGTTTAGGATCCTTAAGATAAAACTGGTGAAACAAAAAATGAACTACAATGCAGACCATACTTAAAGGACCATGGGACTCAGTAAGTAGGGTTATAAATAAGATAACAATACTTACAAGCAAGTATAACCAAAATTATAATAGGTATTTATATCTCTACTCACTAAGTCCCATGATCCTCCAAGTAGGTAGAGCCGAAACCCGAAATCCTCAAAACCTAGAGAGTAAGCCCTAAGCCAAAAGTTTTTAAGGCATAACAGGCCGAATGCCTAAGAGGACCCTTTAAAATCAGGCCTGGAGCCCCTATAAACCCTAAAACCCCAAACCCAAAACTGACAAAAAGCTTGAACCTTCAAGCAAAAAGGCTTATAGGCTTTGGGGTTTAAAGTAGGGTTTAAAGGGTCCTAAACCCTCAACCCTGAACCCTCAACCCTAAACCTAGTTCAGTGTCCTCAACCCGAAACCCTAAGCCCTAGACCCAGTTTAGTGTCCTAAACCCTAAGCCCAGTTTAGGGTCCCAAACCCTACCTGGACTCCAAACAACCTACCTTGTTAGGCTTAGGGTTCTTGTTATAGTCTCTTTATACAAGTCCTTAGAAAGGTAGGTTCTTTTGGGTTTAGGATTTAGGGTACGCAGCCCTCAACCCTAAACCCTGAACCCAGGTTAGGGTCCTAAACCCTAAACCCTCAATGTTAAGGTAAACCCCACTTGGAGGATCACGGGACTTCGTAAGCGAGGTTATAAGTATCTCAACTGGGGTCATAATTATACTTATAAGTATAGTTGCCTTACTTATAACCCTAGTTACTAAGTCCCATGATCCTCCAAGTAGGAAGGGGCCCTGAACAATACTGGAGATGATATAAATCCCGCATACTTTAGGGAGCCCTAAACTTTGGAAAGTTATGGTATATGCTTTATTATGGGCCCCAAACCCTCAAGGTTAAGGTAAACCTTAAACCCTAAACCCTAAACCCTACGCCCTAAATCCCTAACCCTAAATCCCTAAACCCTAAACCCTATATCCCTAAACCCTCAAGGTTAAGATATACCCTAAACCCTAAATCCCTAAATCCCTAAACCCCAAACCCTATATCCCTAAACCCTCAAGGTTAAGATATATCCCAAACCCTAAACCCTAAACCCTAAACCTAAGGTAAACCCTAAACCTCGCAACGAAGCCCAGAGCCGAACAGTCGGTTGCAAGACTCGCCGATGCCTGACGTGGGGCCCACGACAAAGAGAACCATTTAGGGTTTAGGGTTTAGGGTGGGGTTTAAGGGTTTCGGGTTCTTGCGGCAAGGGTTCAGGGTTCTAGAGTGTCGGGTTTTAGGGGGTTTTCGGGCTTGGGGTTGTAGAGTTTTCGGGCTTTTCGGGTTTAGGGTTTGTGGTTTAGGGAAGTTTTAGGCTTTCGCGTCTAGAGTGGCAAAACCCGAAAGTCCCGCAGCCTAAACCCGAAGCCAACAAGGCCTGAGCCAACTCTAAACCCTAAACAACCCTAACCCCGTAACCC
This sequence comes from Symbiodinium sp. CCMP2456, assembly GCA_905221635.1. Taxonomy (NCBI): domain Eukaryota; class Dinophyceae; order Suessiales; family Symbiodiniaceae; genus Symbiodinium; species Symbiodinium sp. CCMP2456. Next base: position 23,033 of record CAJNDV010036228.1, read on the forward strand.
TAAACCCAAACACGAAACCCTCAACCCTGTAAACCTGGCGACTCACAGCAGAAAATCTAAGGAACCCTAAACCCTGAGAAACCTTCAACGGGGTCTACGTCTAGGGCTAGAAAGCATGAACGCGCAGGATCGTTGCGCATTTCGGATTCGGGGTTAGGGCTGTGTGTTGCTGCAGTCGATACTTGGGCTTTGGTGCGGACCGGTGCA
>CAJNDV010036229.1:6000-23235 GCA_905221635.1 Symbiodinium sp. CCMP2456
ATACATATATGTATATATATATACTTATATATATATGATACATAGGTACCTGAGTAAGTAAGTACGTACGTACTTATGTACGTACGTCCCCACCACCAGAAAAATTCGGCTGGAGGGGTATGTATTTACGTTGGTACGTTAGTGCGCTCGTACGTTGGTGTAAGTATGTTGCATAAGAACTGTGCGGCAAGGAAGCTAGCCAGGGTATAGGTACACAGATGGGTAGGTAGGTACGTACGTATTGATTCGTATTGATGTACGTCCCCACCAACACAAAATCGGAGGAGGAAACGGGGCATGTCTGTACGTTAGTACATTAGTACGGTTGTACGTTCGTTCGTTGTTAGTATAGTACATTTTGCGTTAGTTTGTTGCAGTATATCTAGGTAACTACATACTTATGTACGTCCCAACCACCAAGACAAATTCGGGGGGAGTATGTATGTACACTACATTTGCCCGTTAGTTTGTTGCAGTATAGCTGTGTGGCAAGGTAAGTGTCATGGTATAGGTACACAGATAAGTAGGCAGGTACGTACGTATTTATGTACGTACCAGAAAAACTCGTGGGCAGGAAGGGGGGTACATGCATGTACCTTAGTACGTTCTTATAATGGTACGTTAGTACACTAGTATGTTGTTGTATAACTGTGTGGCAAGGTATAGGAACCTTATGCTCAAGACGCCCTGAGCCCTGGCATTCTGCCTGAGACGAGGTGGCGAAAGCTCGAGTCAGAAGCACCTCCAGCTCTGCCTGAAGGAAACTCATGTTGGGTGATCATCACACTGGTGCAACTGTGCGCCACTTCCAGGCCTCGTTCGATGCAAAGCCACTTCCCAGACCACCCAATGCAAATGCAGCTCGAACAAGCACCTGAAGCGAGCCATGTTGTAAAAGTGCAATGGCTGGCCACAGTCCAGGCCCCACACCGGAAATCCAATCTCACGGGCGACCTTGCTGGCAGGCAAAGTTCCCAGGCTCGACAGGACTGCAGCATGACTGTTCGACCGTCTCAATGAGAACCGGCCACCGATGCGATGCTCACTTGTCTTATCTTGCACAAATATGGGAAATTTGCTCGTTGCTGCTACTAGTAGTTGACATGTCCGCATCGTCGTGACTTGAATCAACCTTGCCATGCTTGGAGACTTCGTGTGCAGGTGCATTTCGAGGGCAAGGGTCCCCCTGTACCAATCTCAATGTGCATTGCGATCCAACAAGCACGAGGCCCGTGCTTTTCGTGCCTCCTCGAAGGTATTCGCACATGCAGACTGCGCGCACTTCTCGCCCAAACTCTCGACGCCTACCTGAGAAAGTCTTCGGCTGAGCAGAGAAATCAAACGAGCTTCACCTGGACCTCCTGCCTTGAAGATTTCGCGATCCTCTGTTGCAACAATGGAATCGATTTGCGTGCCCAGAACCTCCGCACGATGGCCGCACAACGCGATTCGCAAGGTCATGCATACTCTCCTTCCCAGCAACATGCGAGCACCTTGACGCCATACTTCTTGAGAGTGCCGTCTCGGTGAAGTGCAACTGCGCAGTTCAACGCCGTCTGCCCACCTTGTGGCAAAGCCGGGAAAGCTCACTGTTACTCTCCAGCCTGCAACGATTATTGGGCTGTCTCCGAAACTTGATAGGCTCCCAGCCGAACGCGGCAAACAACCCATCCGGTCTCACCTTGTCAATCACCTGCTTGCAAGGGAGGGAGACAGAGGGGAGAGGGAGGGAGAGGGACGGCGGGGGAGGAGGAGAGGGGAGGGAGGAACAGGGGGAGAGGGAGCGGGTGGTGTACACTGGGGACAAGCGGAAAGCAACCGGCCTTGGTTACGAACTCCGGTGTAACCGGAACGAAGTATATCTGGTCAGCCAAGCCCCGGGATGTCTGGACGGTCGCAATGTTGGGGTTGATCCTGCAATCGACGCGAATGCTAAAATACGGGATCTCCGAAAACGCTGCCATAGCACAGGTGAATCATGTCGGGGGTGCAACACCGACTGCACATGCTGCTCGCGCAATGCCTTGGCAAGGAAAGCATCGAGCACAGGGTCTGTGAAAAGAGAATACTCCAGATGTGAAGTCGGGCCTTGATAGCCTGGCTCCCGGAGTAATCGAATTCACCAGCTTGCCCGATCGTCAGACCGCCGGAACCCAGCACCAAGACCTCGCAAGCTTTTCGAGCTCGTGAATTTGTCGGCACAAAAGCTGCTGCGTGTGCACGGTCTCGCCTTTGAAATCGCCTGCGGGTGCTTGTAACTGATGGTTGTCAAACTCCTTCCTCCCGAGTTCCTCGAGACTGCGAAGCCATGAAGCAAAGGCCAAACCCGTCCCTTCCCAGATGCGCCTCAGAATCTTGAAAAAATCATCGAAAAGAAAGGCAGTGTCCACAGGACCACAGCAGGCCTCCATCAGCAGCCCACAACCACCCCCCCCCTCCCCCCCACGATCATAGAACGCTGTGAAGGAGCTGTCATGCATGAAATTGAGCACAATTGCCCACCTCGGGGTGGAACTGCACTGAAAACCATGGCTTCTCCTGCGGAAAGCAATATCACAAACTCCGCGACAGGATTGTGTGATCTGTCCTTGTGGCCAATGCCCTCATTTGAGCCATCGTTTGCATTGGTGAAAAGGGTGTGCCAACCATCCGGTAGCTTCGAGTCGTCCACAGCGAAGCCGTGGTTCTGAGAGGTGATGTAGCAGCGCCCCGTTCGCAGGTCTACGCACGGCTGGTTCCTCAGCTATCGGCTGCGGTGCACAGTGCGCACACCATCTGCATAGCTTTGATGTGCCTTACCGAGCTCACTGTAAGCTCCTGGCACACCTCGGTTGCCAAACTTCATCTTGTAGGTTTTGCAGCCCGCTGCAAGGGAAAGCAGCTGATGCCCCAAGCAGATGCCGAAGATGGGCAAGTGCGGTCGTTCTTGCATAACTTTCCGGAGGCAATTCACGGTTGCTTCACACCTGAGTCGGACGACCTCCTGCTTTGTGACACTGACGGTTCTTGAGCTCTGCGCTTCTCCGGATCGCCAGGGCCATTGCTGATGAAGAGGCCGTCGAACTCCTCCAAACGCATCAGTCCAGGAAGAATCGGCTCGTGTTCATCAAACCACTGTACTTATCTGACCACCTTCGGCCTCCTACTGACTATACAGTGTAACGAAACATGCGGCTGACGGCAAGCCAGCCTCCTTTGAGAAGTCATAGTCCCACGGCACAACCTTCAGGCGGACTCGAAGGTAGTGGATGAAGTACCGCACGATGTTGAGCCTCGATACTTGTTTCCTCTGGAGCACTCCCAAACGCAAGACACGGCTGAAACGACTCAAGCACATAATCCAGCAAAATTCTCAGGGAGGGTGCTTCATGCCACAGTCAACAGCCACCACCAGCGGAGGCTCACCTAACGGTCCAACGGCACTGCACACGAGATCACCGGGCTGGCCACGGGTCTCGGGGAGGCACCCTCATCTGCTTCATCACGGGCGGGCTGATACAGTTTGGGGCTGGACCTGGGCATCCAGCAATTCCAGGACTGGCACAGCACATCAAGTCGCACTAAGGGCCCAGCACAGACACTTGGGCCACCAAGTTCTTCAAGTTTGGATCCTACCGCTGAGTGAAACATCTGGCTTGTCATTTGGAAGCTGGAATCACACAAGAACTGCATAAACTCCTTCCGAAGTATAAAGATCTACTATTGAACCTATTTCCAAATGGAAAGTCCTCCCACTGCGGTGCTGCATCACTCCCGACGACCATAGCACCAAGAGCTGATCCTTGGGCGCATGGCCGTGCATGGGCCACAGACGGAAACGTTGCTGCCTGTGGCCGCCTTCTTGCCGGAGACGTTTTGTGATGGCGCGAGTGTCCACGCCAGAAATCCCAGGCACGTTGTGCCTAGGTCTGCTATGCGTACGGTGAGCACGTGTTTTTCAGGGGCATTACTGAGGCCCCTGCTGTTCAAGCCACTGAGACAAGCTCTTCACGGCGGAATAGTGGGATGCCGCGAAAGAATACTCCGACACTACGACTGCCACGGGATAGATCCGCGATCCCTCGAAATACCTGCGACAAGGAGAATCCTAAGCGCGCAGGCAGGGCCCGTCACTACAGCGCGGACCTTGGTATCCCCTGTTCGTCCTTCTCGTCGGGTGGCACGCCATAATTACCAACGATTGGATACGTCAGCACAAGGATTTGGCCTTCAAGGGGATTCAATGATTCAGACCGTTCAGACGGCTCAGTCTCGGGAGGTGAAGTGCGAATTCTTGGCCTTCGAAGGATGGGTCCGTCAAAGATTCGGGATAGCCCATCATCGCCGTGCAGAACACGACCTCTCCAGCAATTGACCTTCAAGCAGCAACTTCTAACAAAAGCCGCAATCCCTCCAAAGGTGACAGACTCTTCTGGGATTTCCGGGACCTCTTCGCTCCGAAGTTGAAGCCGCGCCAGCGCTCACCTGCAAGTGCAAGCCTACAGGGCCCCAAACTACCTGGATTTCAACCTTACACAAGGCGGAGCGTGGCCTGATTTCAGTCTCAGTTCGGCAGGCGTTTTCATGGCCTCCTCCCAGGCTTTGAACCTCGCATAAGGCTGAATCTGCCAGCTGTCTACTGTTGCGACATTGAACTAGTTTCGCCACGTGGCTCATCTATGTCTCCTGCCAAGACCTTCCCATCGTTGTCAGGCCCTCAGACGCACTTGATCCAATGCTGATGTTGGAGATCGTACCACGGAGCTCCACAGGTCAAGCACCGGGCGTGGGGGCGGAGCAAAAGGAGGTTCTGGCCGTGACGGCTTCATTCGCCTTAGAGGGAAGCGACTGTCACGCCTTTCTGCGGCGTCCGCGGTGCTCTGCTACCGAGATGCGATGCAACAGGTCAGCAAAGGCTTCCTGTAATAAAGATTCGTAGAGCCAAACGCTGCAGCCAGTCCAAGCTCTGCATGCAAGAACTACCTTCTGCCAAAAATTGTGCAGTGCCCCAGAGGCAAAAAGCTTTGTCAGGATCGTTTGCTTCTGACGCTTAAAGTGCTCTCGTCCGCCAACTGCCCCGCTGCAACTAGAGGACCGGCAAGTGGCGTTTGCCTAAGCTACCAGTGATCAGAGGCTTCTGCAGCACATGAAACAGCATTTGCATCACCGTCACCTCGAGCCTCGATTCGATATGGGTGCTATCGCGTGCCTTCTCCACCACACTCCAAGTTAGGCCGAACAGGTCCCATTGCATTCAAGCTGCACAGCATCGTTCTTCACTTTACATCGAAGCCCTCTGCACGCAAGCATTGCTTGTGCGCTTCGATGAAAGCCTTGCACTTTTCTTCGCCGTTCATGGTAATGCACTCGTCTCGGGCTGCCTGGCATGGCATGCAGAAAACATCCAATGTGAACCTCATACACCAACCTTACGATTGAGTGAGGCTTTGAGATCAAGCCCGCAATGTGACAACAAGAATTTACTAGTTCGGAGTCCTTCGTCTCGGGGCATGCGCAGCACATTTTCATTGTCGGCTTTTTGGCCGGTGGAGCCTGTGCGATTTGGCAGACTGAGACGAGTGGGAAACACGACTGTCACAATCTGACGTAGGACCTCCTGCGCTTTGGAACCGGAAGACCCCATGGTTGCTTCTGAACAAGGGCCCTCGAAGGGGAAAATTGACCTACAGATTCATCCCACTACGCTTGGACCAAAAGAGTATCCACGGAAGAGCTGCAAGTGTCCACGTGATCTGTGGTTGCAGTGGCTGCGGGTGACGCGACAGTGTTGGAACTCCATGGAACTCCTGTTTTCAATGCCGCAATCCTGGCTTTGCCACAGCACGGCAGTATATAGCCTCTAGACCTACCTACTGTCCCGGTGTAAGAAATAAAATCGAGGGGTCGGGCTTCTTTAACAGACACCTGCGCGACGGCCAGGAACTGTTCCGTGCTCAATAGCCGCTGCCTTCTGGCAGCCGTGCACGCCGTGTCCTATGAGCGAAAACCTGCGAGCAGAGTCCTGTTTGCATCTTGCAAACATCGTCTGGCATTTGCACTTGGCGATTCCGCTCAGTTGCCACCAAGTCGCTGACCTGGGGTGCGCACAGCTTTTGCGCATTTTCATGCTGCGACCAGCTCTATGGAGAATGTGAGGCCAAGTCCCCCCCCTCCGAAGTTGGTGGGCTGTGGCCGTGCAGTGGCTGCAGGCCGGTTGGCAGCGACTCCTTACAGCAGCATCGAAAGATAGGCAAAGATGAAGCTGCACTGTCAAGATGTTATGGCCTGGAGCAGCATATCTTGCCATGAAGTTGGACAAGAACGCTGGAGTCTTGACCAGGACATATCCGTACTCTTGTGGCACGACCTTCGGATCAGAGAATCAGCATGTTGTTGTTCTGGGCAGTCTGCTTGCTATCTGAGCTGACACCCGATGAACGAGAATGAACTGACGAAAACAGCAGCAAAGTAAAAGCAATTCCAGCTCTTCAAGTCAAAGAGATCGGGCAAGCGCGATTGCTTTCACACTATGGTCGCAGCGGCACGGGCAGGACTCAAGCGCATCAGAAATCGCAAATCTCACTTTCTGGCCTCTGCTAGGAAGTAGTAAATGTGGCCAGAAGCCAGCCCCAACAGGTCCATCCAAATGTTTCCACCTGGCCCGACTTTGCTAGCCGACACAAGTCGTGCGCAAAAGCCGCTGCTGGTCATGCGAGAAACGATTGCATGGCAAAGCAGTTCATATCAAAAGCCACTGCTCAAGCTTAGAATCACCACTTGCTCGTTCGGCTGACTTAAACTTAAACTGGATGCTTCGACAACTTGCGTCCTCCGAATCCTGCACTCATGGCATCTGCTTTGGGACGTGAACCGCGGCCTATCAGCAGCTGGAAGAAGATCAGCGCGAACGGGAATTGGTAGCCCTGTACAGACGCATGTTTGCGGATCTTGCAGCTCACGCTTCCAGGTTACAGGTCCTGGATGGTGAAGCTGAAGAAGCTAAGTCTGGCGTAGGGTTCGCGACCTCTCATGATCAAAGGAAGCAGAGAGTTCAAGCGAGAATCTTGGTTTCAACGTCGCTGGGTGCCCTGCGGCTCCAGTAGTACAAGATTGCAAAGACCAAAGGAGGACCCAAAGTTGGGAAACCGCTCGGCCACATCAGCGCCAAGGATATGACGTCGAGGAGCTGGAATGTCGCAGCAACCGCGTTTGGCCATAAATCTTGCTTACATGATCTCAGCAACCGCTATTTGCGACTTACAACTATGCCGGTGGGGCCAGGATCTGTGCAAGCAGGAAGAAGAGGTAGTCCCCGGGCTGAGAAAAAACCTGAGAGCCCACGAGGTATTCAAAAGTCTAGAAGACCCTTTCGCCTGCTGTGCGGATGATCGCGACTCTCCGCAGGCCTCGTTTTGCTCCAACTTGGATGAGAAAGACGTGAAGAAGTACCTTCGAATAGCGAGCTGTGAGGGACTTGAAGTGAAGCAGCAGAAGCCGGCGTAGGCGCACATCTGCAACAAGAACTGGAAACTGAAAGTGCCGAAGAAAAGGGCTGGTGTCAACAGCCGCCAAACCTATGGAACTGGAAATTGTGATCGTCAGGTGCAGATCACTTGCTCTCACAATGGGCCTGCAGCTTGTTTATGATCATGGGCCAGTTGAGGAACAACAGTCCCGGGTTCAGGAACTCCAGCTGCACGAGGACGGTGACGCCAAAGATGACGGTAAGCTGGCCCAAACGCGCTCAACACACACTGCACAAGCGCGACTGCTGTCTGTGTCGAGGCTCCCACCAAAACACGCGTCAGAATGGGTAAGTTCTTATACCTTCAAGTTCCGACCGGAATCATGTACGCGAAACATGAGGACCCAAAGTGACTTTACCTCAAGAACGACCCTGACATCTTAGACCGAGTGCCACTGTTCCGGTGTATTCTCCATGCTCCAGCGCCAGCCTCCAAGCACAACATGACACATCAAAACAAAAAGTTAAAGCTACAAATGCCATCAAAACCGGACATGTTTGAGCGCGCCTGCCTCACTGCCGACACAGCTTCGCCGCTGCAATCTATATCAAATCTTATGGGTTTTTAATCCTGCTGAGCCGAAATGTGGCAACACTGCCTAGCCCTCATTCTGACAAACCACCTCTGCCCTGTTACTTGGTTTACCGATTAAAAGGCATTTAGTGTTCTGACCTGCGCATTATTTGCCCGTCCCGCCCCCCCCCCCCCACCCCAGGTCGCCAGTCACACGCTCAAATGCTCGTTGGCTCTGGCAAGCAACCAAAACAAAAACTGCGCGTTTTAGCCGACCAATCACATGTTTGCGCATCTCGCAGAGTTGGCAAATCAAGGTCGTCGAGTGATCTGAAGCTGCGAAGCAACGAGCGACATATTCAGCTGCGGTTGTTTGCAGCAAGTTTGAAACCAGTGCCGCATCTCCTGCAGGCTTGCTTTCGAGAAGTGCAATAGCTGAGCGCCAAATCATTGCAAGCTGAAGCGTTCGCAAAGTCGATGAGGTGCACTGCTGATTCATCAAACCAGCCGCCAAGCACAAGGAATGAAATTCCAGTGCAGCCTGCAAGCAAGCCCTTCTCGCGTGTGCATTACATTCTTTTTCCTACACTTGCGGACAAAACAAGGACCATGGCTCCTGCCAATTCGGACTGCAGCATCCAAGCACGGTGCTCGCGATGGCTGCAGACAAGCCAGACACCTGCCTCTTGACGAGCATCGTTGCATCTCTCAGCCCAGTTTGCCATTGAAGGCCAGCTGCCAGGGCAGCCACGGCCGTGCTATGCAGCACCACGTCACCGTCGACACGACTGCTTTGTACTTCATCCCAGATTGAAGAAGCCTGGCGCCAACTTCTTCCGGTGGTGACACTGGAGATCAGGGAGCTGCATGTCTTTGCCTTGGGGCCGCCATCTCTAAGACTTACCCTGGACACATGTGCACACCGGTTCCTTAATGCAAGCTCGCAAGGAATTTAGGTTTCTGAAGGTCACATGCCAAGATGTCTTCTGTCGGGCAGAAAACCCCATCAACGCTTTTGAAACATCTGCGTAGCTATGCTATCGTTAGAATTAGAGGTTTCCTGATGTCGAAGGCTAGCGCTGGTTCTCGAATGCATGCAAGGTACGTCTGCCCGACACGCTCTCAAAACAGTCAACGACACGAACCACGGAAGTGCACCCAGGCTGTCCACTTCGGCGCTCGCACCGGTTAGCGCATTGAAGGTAACATACGTCGGCTGCAAACAGGAACAGCCGATGGCAAACAGCATGTCTACAGCCCTCTCCCAAGCACCGGAGCAGCTGTTGCTCGAAATAGCAGCTGTCCAACCAAAGATGTCAACATGGCGCAGAAGCAAACTCATGCAGAGTTTCCAGGCAGAGGCGACAGAGCAGGAAGCGATGGCGCAATTTGTGATGGTAGTCTGCCAGCCTTGGATACAATACTGACCAATCGCTCTGCTCGCTTCAGTTGGCACGACCGCGTTCACTGAGCTTGATGCGTACTCCTTCTTGTCCAACCAACTCAAGCCACTGCAAAGCCTGCTTGAAGCCGACGCATACCACTTCACATGTGATCGGTGGAGCGCCTAGCCTAACTCGTCGACTGCAGACACTGGTTTCGAATGCTCCGGCATGACATCTCTGCGCTGGTGTTATCAGCCCGGGGTCCTTCTGCCACAGAGGTGCCGCAGAAGCACTGAGGACAGCCACGAAACTGGTGTCCAGGAGCTGCAGTCCACTGCCACGGATCTGCACGGACCCCGGAAGCAAACCACTTTCTCCGGTTGACATGACCGGTCTCATGAACTGTCCTGCTGCCACACCGACATGCTGCGCTGCCAGAGTGTCATCCGGCTGCAGGTGGCAATGGCCGAGTTGAAGGCAATGACCTGAGCATTTTCTGTTCAGGACCTGCGTGATGCCAAGGCGTCGATAGAATGACAGTTCAGACTTGTGACTATGCAGCGGATACGATCCGAAGAAATGTCTCTGGACAGGTGCAGAGTCTTCAGCGCATGATTCCCAGAAGCACAGATTGCGACAGCGATCCACTTTGACTTGAAGTTTGGCTGAATTGTTCATGGTCCTACGTCCATACTATGCCATCGTGGGCTGGACACTATGCACTCACGAAGCACCAAGAAGCCGAACCTTTGCTGTGTAGAAACTTCCACATCCACTCCCCGACGCAAAATGCCGCGAGGCCGGGCTGGACAACAACAGACTGCGGCACTGTCAAATCTCAGCCGCCGGCATTGCTTTGTAGGCTGTAGTGCTTGGTGTTGCCCAAAACGCCCAGTGCATGATCCCAAACAAAACCTTTTCCACAAGAATCAACAACGGAACTGTAGAAGATGTCATCGAAAGCTTCCGGAAGGAGGCAGCGTGTGTGATGCAATACTTTCACAGCCATGGCCTCGGTGAGCGCAAGTCTTTCCGGGCTGGGCAGTAAGCATACGGCTGAGACCCGGGCCCAGTGGCCGCCACGCGCGCAGGCTTTGACTCCCAGACTGCAGGCTGCGGCATCGCGCTCGAGACCTTGCTGTTTCAGGATGTCCCCAAGGAGCCATGAGGCCGACTGCCACTTGCCGGCACGGATGTTCCGTGCGGCTGATCGGCTAACAGCAACCAAGCCCTGACATCTTTGACGCATCTGAGCCCTTCATGCCACTGCATGAACAACACCGGAACACCTCCAAACATCTCCAAACGGTGTCCGATTACCGCACTCACAAGTAGAGAGGCAGCCTCTTGCACGCACTGACACCACCGAGTGTAAGTTTGCTACCCCTCTATTCAGGGCAGCACCACGGACCTACGATCCAGTGACACGTCCTGCCCCGTCTCATAGAGAGATGAGGCTCAGATCCTGGCAAGCAGAAATTGAAAATCAGGCATCTAGACATCTAGAGTACGAACGACAGCTCGGAGATAGTTGTTGTGCGGAGTGATCTGGCATGACCTGATGGTTTGCAGCCTCTGGCCAGTGCTGATTCTTCGAAAAGCTGTGGCGAAAAGACTATACAGGGTGTGCCACTTTCTGGTCCCGCGGTTGGACATCGGAGAGCAAGTTGTGGGGGTTCTAGCGTTCGCAATCCAACTGCAAACGCCTTCACGACCAATCACGCCTTAAGAGTGCTCACTCTTAGAACAAAACAAGATCGACAGGAGTGGGCCCAATCCCGTACTTGGCTCGCAGTCTCGTGACTGTCACGGTCTCCCCTCGGCCCCTGCCAATTTCTCGCTTGCTGACCTGAACCTGTTGCCCGAGGCTCATATGCCTAGCAGACGCCTTCGGCCTTGAGGCCTGTTCTTCGAGACCTGGAATTTCGGACGGCATCAGCTTGTTCAGTTGCAAAGACGTGGCTAACGATTCAGAGCAGAAGATAGAGAGAGTAAGCCTTACATTTGCCACGGGCATTTGGCTGATAACTCAAGCACACCCACCCCGCTGCCTTGAATTCATCATCGTGCTCGGGCTCAGGTTCCGTGACTGTCAATTGCAGTGCTTGTGAATTCTGCCCCTTAGCTACCAATCAGTGCATAGCCATCCGTTTTACAACAGCTGAGGATGTGCATGATGTCTGGGGGCAGGGCTCTCGTCAGTAGCGTGAGATGCGCTGCCTGACAAGCTCAAAAAGGCTTCCAGCATGTCTGCTTTGTGTCCTTACAGCGACGCTAGCAGAGCACGACTTGGCCTTTGCAGCGCCGTCAAGAGCGTAAAAGGCTGAAGTTGGTTTCGCCTCTTGAGCGCCAAGAATAGCCTTGAAATACTGCACGCGCTGGCGAGATTCCTGTGGAAATTTCTTGAACTTGAGCTGAACCTTCTTGTCTGGCAGCTGGGGCACCTCCTTCGACATGAATTTCCAGACGAAAGAGAGCAACTGTGCCTCGTCATCTCTAAACTCTTGTAGAAGGACCCGGCACCAGACTGGTAGCGTCACTTTCTGCGGGATCCCGTCGCGAAGCTGCACCTCCACGAAAGTGCCGACGAATTGATGAGCCATTTCGTTCAGCTGGGAGTCAATGCTTGCAGCATCGAAGATCGGAACGGCAGACAAGGAGCTTAAGGTACCTCTGTTGAGGGTCAGAACCACCCGAAGGTCCTGCTTCGGGGGAAGCCAAAGCTCTGGCGGGCTTCCGATGTAGAGGCAAGCTTGCGTTTTGTCGTAGGTCCAAGGCCCTTTGGGAAGCGGCATCTTGGGCAAACACATCGGGGCATCAGGCAACCGCTGCTGGCCACGCTGACTAGCAGGAGAGCTTGGATCCGGTGGGGTCGCCCCCTTGCGGCAGAGACCGCAGAATCCCAGCAGCTGCCTGGCCCGTACCCGAGCCTGGCGAGCGGCTTGTGGATCAGTCTTGGGCACACGGAGCATAGCACTTTCGATCTCACGAAGGCTCATTGGCCTTGATCCGATCAAGTAACTGACTCTGTTTCGGAAGTTGTTCAACTCCGACTTTGACTGCGGAGACCCAAAGATGAGGAGGCCGTGCAAGAGGATGCAGTGGTACGTGTTGACCCAAAATGTCAACATTTCAGCCTCCGTCCAATTTTGAAAGCTGACGGCCTGCAGGGGACGGGGCGGGGCTTCGGGTCCACCTCACCAGTATGCAAAGCTTTTTCACCGAAACCGAAGGCTTTACCTACACAACCTGCGAGGCTTTACTAGATGATCTCTGTGCCTGTCTGTTAGTAGGTTCCTTTCCGACCGTGCCTTGAACAAACAGGTTGCATCCAGAAAAGCCGTGACGTCAGCCGCTGCAGGCGCTGCTCCCAAACTGAGCGCCTTCTCCAAGAGGCACGCAGAGAAATCAGGTGCAAGGCGTTTCTCTGGTAAACTGGCGAGGATGCGATCATTCAGCACCAAGCGCCGTCTGTGTCCCCAGCGTCGGCCTCTGGTGGAATCCATGAGCAACATGGCCTCCTTGCTCGGAACTCTCTGTCCGCCTGTAATCGCACGCAGGCCGCTTCTTGCTCCACCGGCGACTCTGCCAGCGGCTTTCTTTGCGATGGAAAAGCCAAATACATCCACTGGATTTGAACGTCCACTTTTCCATGTCGCAGGCGTCTTGGGTGACGGCGGCTCTTGCGACGGCGGTTCTCGGGGAGAGCCGATTTCAGGAGACAGTTTCGAGTCCTTCTGGTGCGTCGCATCACCGTGGTGGGCATCTCCACCAACCTGTGCCACCATGCGGCTCAGGTTCGAAATCCACTGTTCCCTGTCAGCCGAGTCCGCGCAGCAGAAGACAAACACGCGAAGGAACGTGTGGACCTAGGAGGCATTGCTGGCTGGCACTGTTTCAGGTCCTTTGTCCTATGAGCCTTTCAAGCTGCCACTCTCCCCCCGTCCTCTCACAAAGTCCTCCTAGTTCGGCCTTTATGAACTTGAAATCATAGCCCGGCCTGCCAAAGCATAAATCTGCCCAGAGTGGGTCCGGGCAGGGCTTCGATCTGAAGGATCTCGCCGGCATGCACGCTTATTCGCGGTTTTTCACAATCATAAGGCGTGAAGCAGCGAAGGAAACCGTCTGAGGATAGCCGAAGAAGCTCTTCACAAATACGACCTTCGAAATGCACTGATCCGACCAAGGCCTCACAGGAGTTTGGGACAGTTGAGTCGACAGCTGGCCATGCTTTCCCAACTGCCTCATACGAATTTAAATGAGACTCCCCGGTCCTCTCGGATGACGCTTGATCGTCCTTGCCGGGCATGAGCGAAAGCCAGGCCACAAACGATGCTGTCTGCTGCGACGAAAAAGCGTGGTGGCATCAGTTGCACCCGTCGACGTTGTCCCAGCGTTCTGCGTCTGACCTCTGGTAGGAGCAGTAGGATGTCAGTCCTGAGGCCTAAAGGAAACCAAAGCGCATCTCTCCCGAAGACCTCTAAAATTATGACCAAGCACCTTGCGAGCCAGTCTAGCAGGGCTGCTCAAATGACCTGAATCAGGCCGTGGACTGCCCTCCACGGATGCATCCGTCTGGTCGGGAGTCATCGACCCTGTGACTGCTGCTCGAACCACGACACTCCTGCTCATTCAACTTGCTCAATCCAAGAACCCAAGAAGAGTTGACGCACGGAAACTAAGCAGAAAGGGTGTCACTCCTCAGCTTGGACTCACTCTCCAAGTCCAGGTGGGAGGACACGACGCTTCGGAATTGCTCCAGCGTCTTCACGGCACAGCAGGTGTACCTGGACGAGTGGACAATCTATGCACGCGGCATATCACTGCAAACTGACCAACTAAATTTGTACAGTCATGCAGGCCTTCTCGCTCCAGGACCGCGGCGGAAGGTTCGGAGCCGCCGCTTCGGGCGGCACAGCGAAGCCAGCTCTTGAGAATCTTTCGCTGTCCAAAATGTCCCGCCAGGATCGGTGAGTGAAAAAATATACCAGTAGCGGACCTGCTTCTAAGAACGTTTGGCAAGCAAGAGTGCCTTGTTAAAAACAGCTCCACCAATGTCCGGTTCAACAGCATAATCAATCGGAGTTGATATGCAGAACATGCAGTGTTGGCAAATCTGTGCCACAGTAGAATTCTGGGTTCCTGCAGGCTCAACCCACACAAAGTCCTACTACCACACGTGCACATGTGCGCCTTGGAGAAAGCTTGCGGTTAATCATATGCTACGGCAATCATGACCATGGAAGCAAACACAAGCCGCATCGGCCTTGCGGCGTCGGAACCGATCGATTGCTTCGATGTAGAAGGGAACTTGCACTTGAAGTTTATCCGGCAAGATTTCGTCAACATTTCTAGGTCGCCAACTTTCGATTTGAAGAAGCGCCTGAGAATGGCTTTTGCTCAACTCACGGATCTCGTCCTCATCCTGATCATACATGGCCTCGTCATCATCAAGAGAGTCTTGTGTCGTCTCTGAATCGCTCTGATCGTCTGCTGTGACTAGCTGAACATCAGAACCGGCAGCAGACACTTCTTCTGAAGCATCAGATGCAACCTCCAAAACGGTCTTGGGAGACTCGTCGTCCATTCCTGCAGGAGCATCCATAGACGGTCGGCGTTCAACTTGCCATTCGTCTCCCTGTGACCCTCTGGCAAAGAAAATCTGCAGAATCAAGCTGTCTCTCCAGTTGCCATGTTCTCCACCGCATCGACCGAGATCGTAGATGAAGGCACACCCTGACTTAATTTCACCCAAAACACTCTCCAGTGGGAGCGGACTGATTGCTGGCACCTTCAGCAATTCCCAGGTGCAAAGATCTAGGTATGCCACTCTCCAAATAAAGGTGTAAGTACTCGTTGTATCCACTTCCAGCAAGCCGGGACCGGCCCATGCAACGTTTTCAACTTCCTCGCTGCCCAGTGGAGGCGGTTCCTCCCCGTCGGGTGTTCTCACGAAACACATGAGAGCTCGTATGTGGAATCCCATTTGACACGGTGACGTCTTGCTGCCCAGATCAATAACGAAGCGACCTCCAGTTTTCTTTTTCGCAAATTTCGCCCCAACTGACACCACATTCGACATGATCCAACCTAGATTGAGCTCTCCATCCAGTGTACCACCTGCCCAAATGTTCGTAGCGTTCTCCTGGCCCATAGTGGCATTGTGCTTGAACTTGCCTTGGAACTGCACAATCAAGCCTTTCCTTGGGCCGTTGGTGTGCTCTGGCTTCACGTTTCCAGGCTCATTCCCTGTGTCGTGGATGACATGGAAAAGACCTTCCGGGCACGACTAGGACTAGCTGCATGATAAAATTGTACGGCTGTCACAAGTCCGGAATGTGATCTGTGGGCATGCCATGCATCACACAATTCAAGGTCCAACCTGCCTTTGAAACCAGGCGAATCGAACTCTACCGGAGTTCCATTAATCTCCACGGGGACTCTCTCACCGTTGGTGGTCCCCAAGGATAAGAAGAAAGGACGACTCCGGGCAGCACACATCGGTGCTTTGAAACCAAATTGCTGCAGCGGCACGAATCAATCTACGCGTCCCCATCCGGCTAAAACTCGTGAAACAAGAAGACACTGCACTCGTGCAAAATTGCAGGATGCAGGCCGTATCGTATCATGTACCCTTGATGGTTTCTGTAAACGACAAAATTGGAGGAAAGCCTGTTGTATGCAGTACATAATAAATCAAATCCCGCTCCCTCGTGATGTCCGTTGCGGCAGGACTGGATTCAGAACAATGTTCTTGATCCGCTCCAAATTCTTGCTGGCTGGAAACCCTGTTGCACTAGATGATGAACATCAGTCTTTTTTACAAGCACTCTGTTTCCGCCGTGTGTGTGATCAAAACGAACCGGCTGCCTGTGTGTCAAATGACGATCGTGCTACGCGCGGCTGCCTGTCAGCCAAGATTTCATGCGAGCCATATCTGCGATGCTGGCTTCGCAACCGAGCGGTAGCGCTCGAGCAACGAAGCCACTTAGGCACACATCGCGACCGAGGATATCGAACCAATGCTGCCTCCAGCCAGCACCCGCCCGGAGCGGCGCAGCGACACCGCATGCACGATGGCGCTTCAGATGACGTCGGAATTTGGCAGATTCTGCTGCAGTGACCACCGAACTGTATCCCGATCACGACGTGTAGGTGCGGCGTCCACACAATTGACTTTCGTCTACGCGCGGTCAGGATGCAGCAGACTACCGGGCAGAGCTAAACCCGCGACCAAACCCCAGCCAGCCAGACCTCTAGACCCAGCTCACCCCATGCACTAGGGAGCTCTGTCGGACTAGCCCGTTACCTTACGTGGTCTGGCTAAGCCATCCCGCGACCTCAACCTACACAAACCTTCCGAAACCGGTTACAATAGGCAAAACTCTACGCACTGACTGGCGAAGACAGCAATGCCGGCATCTGACTTTACGGTTGTTAACATATTGCCTGTGCGTGCAGTCGACTCCCGGCTCCCAAAACAGAGAACTGATACCCCTTAGAACACGGCAGCTCCAATCAGGCAACGAGGCAATGAGGCGCTGCCCACGCCACAAGCAATTCACTTCAAGTCCGCCCCGCACACACTCAGCCTGCCGGCTGCCGCCCTGTGTTTTTTGAGTCGGAAAGCATGCTCATGATGCGTACTTGCGTTGGGGCGATCTCACATCAGCTGGTGAGAATACACATCAATGTCGGCAGACGCTGGTTTAGGGAGAATTCACATCAGCGGGGAAATTACACATCAGAACTAGCTAAACCCCATGTAGACGCTGGTTTCAGGAAGCACGCAGCAGATAGGCCAAAGTGTGGGATTTGTTGCGGACGCTGAG
>CAJNDV010036230.1:0-26639 GCA_905221635.1 Symbiodinium sp. CCMP2456
AAACGCCGACGGAGTTCCTAGGTATGTATGTATGTATATATACATATGAACATGTACGAATATTCAACCTATATACACATACATATATATATATATATATATATCTATACACATATCTACATATATATATATATATATATATGCATATATATATATATATAGATATGTGCACACACATATATATATATATATAGATACGTACATACATATACATACATATACATACATATATAATTGTATATATATATATATACAGGGCTCAAATCGCCGGCACTGTCCGGAACATTGGTGCCCCAGGCAGCTGTGTGCTGCCGCATAGGACTCTTTCGAGCCATCGTCCTGCATCCCGCCTCTCCCAGCTGGCATCGCAAACAGCGAGAGGCCAGATCCAGAGCCCGAAGAGCGCACCGAGGAGGCCGTGTCCTCTCGAAAAAGCAGAGGCTTAGGCTTCTGCTACACCACGGGTCAGGCAGGCCCCGTCAGTGCAGACGCTCTCACATGGGAAAGCAGGGATGGCGCAACGGCCAGTATGCGGACTATGGTGGCCAGTCTTATGGTCACAGATACTGGCGTGGAGCTTGGCCAAAGGGGCAGGAACAGACGCCCTCTTTTCCGTCGTACGACAGCAAGAAGGCCCGACAGGAACTGGAAAGGGCGACCGACAATGGTGCTGGAGGCACCCCTTCTCTAGTGAACCTGATTCAGGCAGCGGTCAACCATACCCGCAAGACGGAGCAGAAGGTCACGGTCATCGCCAAACACAAATCCGACCGGACAGCCTTGTGGGCGAAGTTCCACGAGGACATGAAGACGGCATACGCGAAAGAGTATGCAAAGTACACCAAGGATATGGAGAAGATCGAGAGCGATATGGAGAAGGCGTTGCTGGATCAGGAGATATCCAGACAGGCACTTCTCAGAGTGCACGCGAACGGGTCAACGGCACTTGGCAAGGAGGAGGACCTCAAGATGGACCAGATGTTCAAAGCCTGGCGACAGGAAGAAGAGGCAGAGTCGGACGAGGTCTTTCAGAGAGCATTGGCCTCCAGTGCTGCGGACATGATGGACCACCGCCCCCAAATGCGTGCACCGAGCACTCCCTCGTTTGGAGGCAGCCCGCCGGGACTGGAAGGACAAGGCCGCGACGCCGACATGGGAGTGGGCCCGAGTATCGTCCACCCAGGACCCCCGAGTGGGCTGCCTTGGGCCAGCACTCTTCCACCTGGGCCCGCTCCTCCAACTGCTCCGCCTACGGCTCCCCCTACGGAGTATCACAGCGAAACGGGGGGAGTAATGCCCTACCATGCCTCACCGAGCGGCGCCTACACGAAGATGAAGCCGCCGTCGCCGAGCGCGAGGACCAACCCCTACGAGGCTGCCAACGAGCAGGGAGCCACGGAGCTTGGACGAACAGTGGATTCCTTGGCGGACAAGCTGGCAGCCCGAAGGGCCATGAGGCCATTTGGGGGACAGGCAACACAGGAGATGGCACAAATTCGGCCCATCGACCCTCACAAGCAGCCGATCACGGCACTGATCGACGACGACGAGTTCAGTGGCGAGGCACCAGAGCACAAGCCAGGAGATGCGAATACGGGCGACAACCCTACATGACACGGAGGGCGACGGAGAGATCACCTCGATCGTGCCTTTCTCAGCAAGGGCTGCCGGGACCATCGAGTTACGAGCCTCAATTGGGTGAGCCTCTGACTTGTCAGTTTCCCGTCGGTCAACTTTCTGAGCTAGGAGCTTTCGAGGTCGATCGTCGACGTGACGCCCCTTTTCACCAAGAGACGGCTCGTAGCAAACATAGGCCAGATGTACAGACTTTTTTGTTTGGCCCGTACCTTGGCTTGCCCAGATTCGAAGACCTCAGAGTCACTTTCAGCAAATCCCTGCCCTCTGTTGCGTCTTCTCACAGCGTTCCGGGCTTTGCCCTATCCGTCGCTTTGGATTCTTACTCGCTGCAGTGCCCTCGAGCTGTCGAGCACTTCCGACCCTCCTTTCTTGGGTGGGTTTGGTTAGGGCTCGACTTGCACTTCTCCTCGCGAGTGGAAACTCCTCATTGGGTTCTTGAAGAGTTTTCCACTCCTTCGCCATGCTGCCATACTGAGTTTAATCGCGAGTCAGTTGACTCGCCCACACCTCCAGCCAATCCTCTAATGTCATCAGGAGCGCGAAAGAGCCGAATCGGTCGCTCGGGGTCGGCCGCCCTGTTTTGGCAGAGGGACCCAACTTTTGGGGCCAGTTTTGGAATCGACTTTCCTTCGAGTCTTTGGCCACTAGTATGGTTTTCAGGGCTCCCCTCCCAGGAGGCTCACATCAGCCTCTCACAGCAGTGTCGAGCGCCAAAGAAAGGAATCGGTGGCTCTGGGTCCTTCGCCGACAGGGCTGTGCTGAGTGCAGATGTTCATGCAGAGACATATCTACTTAGGCTCCTCGTTGGCTGGTTTGGATTTTTCCACGGTGCGGCGTTAGCCCTCGGGGTTCTTGTCACACTACTGTTATGGCGGCTCCTGCTTTCTGCGGTCCCGGGCCGCTCACCGTTAGTTCTTCTTCTCTCAGTGCCTTCTGCAAGCATGCCTGCCACCATGCTCCTGCCGCTTGGGCACATTGGGACTTCTGCTGGCCCAGTCGACAACATACGTCTGAGCTCTGCGTTTCATGTCAGACGCAAGCCAGGAGGTTCCAGTAGGATAGGCCACGTCATTTCGGGAGGGCCTTGTCTGGACTGGTCCCCGTGGATCGATAAGAAGGGTCGCGTCAGGGCTTGCAGAACTGTGCCATGGCGACGACCCAACTTTGTGCGGAGAGTTTTGAGAGGCCTCCTACTGAACTTCACTCTACACAGTCTCCCTGTTCAGGTCTGGGCTATGCCTCAAGGAGCAGTGCGTGCCATTGATGGGCTTCATAGACTAGCTGCCAACCTGCCTGACAGTCTCCCTGTCGCTCCTGCAACACCGGTAACCAGTACCGCGCTTGAGGTGCCCCTCACTGATAGGACGTTCTCAGGGAGGCCCACGCCTGACCGGACCTCGTGTAATGCATTTGCACAACTTGTAGCCGAGGTCCAGGCTGAGGCACTCAGGGACGCTTTTGGTGCAAGAGCTCTTTCGCCGTGCGATACTGCGGTTACTTCTTGCCACGACTTACCGGTCATGCTGGCCGCCCCCGGATACCCCCTGTTCACCTTCCATGTCGGGGTCCCCTCTTCAGCCTCTAATGCACAGATGACCGCTGCAGTCTGTTCCACCGGGTCTGCGAGATTGGACTCATGTTGGGACCTTTTTGTCCCTACCTGCCCTCAAGTTGACGCAGCATACTTGTCATATGTTGCTGTTGCGTCGGGCCTTTCCGCTCTAGGCAAGGTTGTTGTGCTTTTCGACACCCGTGCATTGAGGGGAAGCGTTTATGCGGTCGTCGTGCCGAAATTTGTCGATGCTGGGGCCCTACGAGTTGAGGCGGGCTGTGACACCATTGCTGCCCATGAAATCTTCGTCGCTGGCAGTGATGAACCTTTAGTTGACAGGCGTGAGGTCGAGCTAGATGATGGAGAGCTCGTTGTCTTTATGCCTCCTGGTGAACAACCGGTGTGGGCTCCTCGAGTCCCCTGTTCTTCCGATCAGTTGAGCCAAGAGCACTCCGCCTTACGTATACCTGCATCAAGGGTCGCCTCTGGGGCTTTGGTGCTACATGACTCAGGTATCCTGCACTTAGATTACTTTGGCGACGATGACTGGCTCACCATGAAACAGGTTGCGGCCGGTCTTGGCTCCCCTTTAGCCGCAGTGTGTGTCGTTGCCGCGTTCCTGCCTCCTGGGTTATCCCTAGTGCACAGGGGGAAGCATGTTCGGGGCGTTCTTGGTGTCTCTCCCCGCGTTGCCGGCGGTGGGATAGAGAAGCTATCTACCGCTTTCCTTGATTGTCGCCCGCTTGGACGAGGGTTTGCTCTCTACACTTCTACTCAGGGTTTTGTGACTCGTACTGAGCTGTATGCCGCCTTATCACTTCCGCCGAGTCCTGGGTGGCTCCTTGCAGTTAGTGGAGGTAGGCTCAGCAGGCGAGGCTTTGTGTTCTACCACGGAGAAGTCCTTACTCTTGCCCTAGTTAGAGAGCCGACTGCAGCTGCGGGTCTTTCCTGTGCCTCTCCTTCTTCCGAGTCTGATCCCTCAGAAGGTGACAGGGATATAGGACATCCTGCCCTGGGACAGCTTGGTGATCCCTGTGCTTCGGTCCATTGCGAGCCGACTGAGCAGCCGCCTTCTCTTGCATGCAAAACGCCCTCTGAGGGTACAGGCAACCTTGCCTTGGCGGTTCAGGCTATGCAAGATCAGGACGCTGCCGGTCATTTGCCGGCCCCATTTCACCGTATTGGAGATGACCCCCCGCGCGCTGACGGGCCCATGCATGGTGCAGACGACGAAGGTACGGACGATGATTCTGACGACACTTGGCATCCAACCTTCTTAGTGTATGCCATGCACACCATTCCAGAGGAAGTCCGTGTTACCCTTCGAGCACCCTGTGGCTTGGAGACAGCGCGGGGCGCTGTCCTGGCTGCCATGTCAGCAGTCCGCAGCAGGTATTACCCTCACATCCTTTTCGCGGACCCCCAACCGACCCAATACTGGGGCACCGCCATTTCCTTACCGCTGTGGGCTCGGAGCGAACCAGTGATTCTGCTGAATCTTTCTGAGCTAGACGACAGATGTTTTGTGGCCTCTGTTGCCAGTCCCTTTACCCGGGACCATATCCTCCGTGCCGCCGGACTACCACCCGACGCCGAGGTGGACGTCTTCCCATTCAGGTCCCACATCCCACTGCATCCCGGACAGGAGTGTGAACTCGTAGTTGGGGGTACCGTTACTGTCCGGCGGGGGGGATCGCGCTGGGTCGTCCAGGGGTTCTGGACGATGTTGGTGTCTCCGCATTGTTGGGACCCCATGCCACAGATCCCAGCACCACCGCGAGGACACCGTGTCCTCGTGGTCCAAGACGCAGCTTTCGGCTATGTTGCCACCGACGTCCCGGACGACTCCTTGCAGTCAGTCGTTTTGCAAGAGCACGGCGTTGTTGAGGGCGGCGTACATTTTACACTTGGGACTCCCAATCCTGGAGATCTTGAGTACCTGGGCTTTTTTTGCGAGCGACTTTGCGCTTTCGCCCATGTTGGCGGTGCAACGACACAATCGCCAATGCCGTCGGGTGTCACACTTCTTGACTGCAGGCCTCTGCTTCAGGGGTGGACGCTTTGGCCCTCGGCTAATTCTCGTTTGGCAGCCGCAGGTAGAAGGTGCAGAGATTAATAATGAAACAGGGGACTTAGCAGTCTTCGATGGTTGTGTCCTTATCGCCGAATACGTGCCCACTTCCTCAGCCGAATTTCCTGCAAGCCCAGCTGGCTGTCTGGGCCTTAATGAAGCCATTGAGGACGAGGGGTCCGAGTCTGAGGATTCTCACGACCCTAGCATCGGCAACTCTCTTGCGCAAAGGACTACATCCAGAAGCCGCAGCAGATCGCCCCGTCGGGGACCAGCGCCTCCTGGTTCTTGTGTCCATGGATGTTTCGCCTGTGCTTGTGTTGCTGCTGCCATTTGTGCGCCGATAGCTGCCGCTGCCAGAGGCGACAGGAGCAATTGTGTTGAGGTCGTGCCATCTGCCGCGGTTCTTCCTCCCAGCATCGCATGTGCTGGACTGCTGTTGTTCCTGGGACTTGTCAGCGGTGCTGCTCTCCGTTGCCGTTTCCTTGCCGAGCCGGTTGGGGGTTCGGCCGGGTCATGCAGACATCTTTCCCACTTGCGTCTGCTGACGGGGTTGCTTGGGGGTCGGTGGCACTTCGATGCAGCCCTCGGGCCCTATGACGGAGCGCCGCTGGTTGACGCTAGCTTGTCTTCAGAGGAGGAGGACGAGGCCTTCCTCCGCATCGGATGCGTTGTACTCAAGGTTGGCTACACACCTGAGCTTGCCTCAGTTGCAGCAAGGCTGCCGGCGACTGAGGCTGAGCTTGTTGTGAGTGTTCAGGCAGTCAGGAGCCCTGATATTTGCCGTCTGTTCCCTGGCTTGCAGCCAGTCCTGCCTCAGCCGGTTGCAGGCAACGCCTTCTTCATCGCTACGCCTTCTTGGAGTGCAGACCAGCACGCGGTCTGTTTCTCGACCGCCGCCGTTGATGGGCGGGTCTTCGCCGTCCACGCTCCTGATTATGCTGCTAGGCACGAACTCCTTTGGCTAGCATGCTTGGGACATAATGCAGAAGTTGACATCTTTGTGGGAACCGACACTGTCCCGTTGGTTGATGAAACGCCTGTGCATTTGTTCCCTGCAGCACTTGTGTCCTTCGTTGCCAAGGGAGCAGGAGCACCCACACATCGGACCCTTGGGGAAAGCCTCAGGGGACACGGGGGTTGGATCCCTGATCCTAACTTACCTGCTGCGCCTGTTGCCAACGCGTTTTGTGTGGTCCAGCCAGGGGCGTCTTTCCTGCACTTTTCGCCCCCGGATCCCACCAGGTATCGTGCCGCACTTGCCCAGGCCACAGGTTTTATGCTTAGTGCTCTGCAGGTTCAGGCTGCGCAACCTCGGCCCACCGCTGGCAGTCACAGAGCCCCCTCGCGTCTTCGTCAACAGGCCATGGCATTGCTGTTTGCTAGATTGCCGGCAGATTCAGGACTCCTGGCGCATGATTCGGGCCCATGAGGGTAGGGTGCACCTACCTGATCTACTGGAAACCCTGAATGAAGAGGCGCCTAGAGGTTGGCAAGCACACATCCCTCTCCTGCCTGATGTCCAGGGTTGGCTCAATACCCGACCGGGACAGGTGCTTGTTGTCGAGTATGCACCCGCCTCTGGCCCCCCGGGCAGGGCTCCTCACCTCGAACCCGACACCGGTCAGGTTGATACAAACCTTGGTGCTTCGCGGACTCCTGCTGAGGGTTCGGCGCCTGGGGGCACGTCTGCTGGGACGCCAGCTGCCACCACTGTCGATACTCCCACCTTTGGTGGAGGCGCTGCAGCTCAGGATTCTCAGATCCCTTTCCTACTGTTTGCACAGGACTGCTGGCCAGAGCATGTCCTTGCCTATGTCCCGGTTCCGATTACGCCTGCTGAGGCTTTTGGAGTTGTTGCTCAGGCCAGGGAACCGGAGGCCCACAGGAAACGGCCGAGAATTGCGGAAGTTTACCCGCAGCCCAGTTCTGGCCAGGTTTATGCGCTTGCTTTGCCACTCTGGGGGTATGATGGCGTTGCTGTGTTAGTTGACTGCCGCTTCCCGCTTGGCCTCACCTTCGCCGTTGTGCTGCCGAGCATCATCCGACGGGAAGCAGTTCTCAGGATCCTTGATCTTGAACCTTCATCCGTTGCCCGAGTCTTTATCCGAGACATGCCCTGGCCCCTTCAGGAGGGGGACCGGGTTGAGTTGTCGGAGGGAGATCTCATCACTGTGCTCGGTGAGGCTGGGGCGCCTGGGCCCCCGCTTAGCACTGCCTCCATGCTCAGGCGGCCAAGAGTCTGGGAGGCCTACCCCTCCCTAGGAGGTGCACAGGGCAACGTATCCTGGATTCTTTCTGATGGGCCTTCTGCTGCTGTCGCAGTCGACAGAGATCTTTTCGCGTCCAGCAGCTCGGGTGCTGCAGCGTCACTGCAACTCACCGCAGGGCTTTTCACTCTTGTGCCGACAGCCCCTGACATCTACGATCACGCCAGGTATGGGGTCTTGTCGCATGGAGTTCTTCTTGCGTGCCAGACTTGTGACTTTTCACCTGGCGAGCAACTCGACAAGATCCCCTTTGCTTTAGATTTACGGCCAATCCTGCTCCCTATCACCTGGTCATATGCTGTTAACGGGATCTTGGATGTCGCTGTGCTATGCGGCCGTCTCAAACACCGGTGCCCCAATGGCTTCCATGTACGCCTCTATGGGGGGGGAGCTTGTCGACCAAGGCAATCACTTCCGACGTGTCAGGACTGGAGAAGTGCTCACTGTGGAGTTTCAGCCAAACTACATGCTTGGTTTGCACGTTGAAGACTACCCTCCTTTTCCTCCTGCCAATGCACTCGCCCTACCTGAGGCCGACCAGGACCAGGGCGGGGAACAGGCATCCTCATCGACATCTTCGCGAGCCGACGCTGGCACTGGGGCCTCCCAGAGGCACTCAGCCAGCGGTAATGAGGCCGGCAGTGGGTATCAGCATCGTGCCTCACCCGAGCCTCCGTTCTCGCTCAGCGCCGACCTTGACGGTTGCCGCAGTTACTTATTCTTCCTTTCCGCCGCCGTCCTGATGTATATGTGGGGCTGGGTTCCCAACTTCGACTTTCCTACTTCGGAATCACCCAGCGCCACCTCTGTTTTCCAGGCCAGGAATAGGACTAGTCCTTCTCTTTGGCGGTTTTGGGGTTTTAGTGGCTGTAGCGCCCTGCTACTCGGCGTTTGCAGTGGGCATGCCAATAGGATAGGCGATTTTCCCTGTCCCGCCATTGTCTCCCTGTGCTTGCTTTCAGGGTTTATTGGCGTAGAGGGCATGCCCGTGACTGGCACCAGCGACAGTATGCATGAGCTTCGGCTCTCTGCCTTCTGTACGTTTGAAGCTGCCACGGTCGATTGCGGTGGCTCAGGTGTCCCTGCAAGCAGGCCTCGCTTATTGGGAGTGCCGACGCCGGCCCGGTCGTGTGCCCCTCCTCCTGTGGTTGATGTTGGCGGTATTCCTAGCTCCCTGCCTGCAACTGAGGCTACTGGAGCTGCTGAATATGTCACTCTTTTAGAGGAAAGTGTTGCTCAACAGAGCTGCCCGGCCTTCTTCCTTGCCTGCACACTTCTTGAAACTCTCACCGAGCACTTCCAAGGACCCGGCAATGCTCTTGTAGGGCGTGCCCTCCGCCTTGCTGAACATTTGCCGTCTGCTGTCACGGTTGACCTGTCCTCGGTCTCCCTTCCACTCAGACAGTCACTTGACCAGGTTGTCAGATGGACCCTACCTGGTGCATGGCCGCTCAGCAAGGACCTGCCCAAGGGTCTGCAATTGCCTGCTTGTGTCAAGCGCTTCCTTTCGCACTGCGAGTCGGGAACTGCCACATTCTTTGAGGGGCTTTCGGTTTACACTGATGGTTCTTTTGATGGCAATACAGCCTCCTGGGCGTTTTGTGTCTTCGGACTTGCCTATGGTAAGCTCTTCTTCCTTGGGTGGGCCGCAGGCCGGGTACCTACTAAGGCCGGGGACGCGCTCTCCCTCAGAGCTGGTAATGCCAGTGCCCTGTGTGGGGAACAGCATGCCATCCTTTGGGCTGCCACTTGGATGTTGCAGTGCCCTTCGCACTTACGGTCCAGCATTCTTTCGGACTGCCTGGTAGCATTGAGCCAGGCGACCGGTGTTTACGGATGGTCTGATACGGAAGGCATAGCACCGCTTTGCCGTGCCGCTATGCAGGCCGCCTGTGCGGCTCGACCAACTTTAGATCAGAGCATTTCTCATGTCCGCTCCCACCAGGGATGCCCGCCCAACGAGCTCGCGGATGTGCTCGCAAAGCATTTTAATGCCGGTGGAGAAGAGACTCCCAACCCACATCAGGTTTGGGTAGCCCAGCGGATCCGAGAGGGTGCACTTGAATGGCTGTGGGTACAAATTGAAGCCGCCATCACTCCAGAGCACTGGCCCACGCAGGTCGGATCCTCGCTTGTAGATCATTGTCGTCACAGTGATGCAGAGCCACTCACGGCGTCTGAGTGCCGCCGTGCCTTTGGGTTAGATGATGTTCAAGAACCCTCGCACTGCGTACCTACTGTCCACGTTTCCCTTCGCATGATCACTATTAATGTGCAGTCGCTCTCTGATCAAGGATCTGCTGCCACAACCCCTCCGCCTGAGGAAGGCTTCACTGGCAGGGCCAGGTACCTCAGGGAGCAGTTGCAACACCAGGGCATCCAGGTTGCCGCCCTGCAAGAGGCCAGGTCCCCAGAGGACGCTACACATGTCTCACAGACCCATGTGAGATTCTGCACTGCCAAGGATACGGGCGGTAACTTTGGTTGTGAACTTTGGTTCTCACGCACCATCCCGTTCATCGGAGGTAGGGGCACTCAGGGGTTCTTTCACCCCAAGGATTTTCTCACCCTATACGCCTCCCCGCGTGAATTGCACGTCCGTTTTTCTCGTGCAGGACTCCAAGTGCTGTTTGTCTCCCTACATGCTCCGGTAGCAGGGAGCCCGGGTCGGCAAGAATGGTGGAAATCCCTCTTCGAGCGCATTTTGCGGTTTCGTCGAGGGGCTGCTGTTGTACTGGCAGGAGATTACAATGCCGGATTCAGCACTCAGCTTAGTGGTTTGGTTGGAGATTTGGTGTGGCCGACCAAACATGACACACCAGCTGGACTCCTTGCAATATTACAACAGTGCGGCCTTTGGGTCCCGAGCACATTCAGTGAGTGTCATTCTGGGCAACATGAGACCTGGGTGTCGCCTAGTGGCACCTCAGGGGCCAGGCTTGACTACTTCTCGCTGCCCACTTATTGGGGCGTTGCCCCGAAGAGCACATGGATCGACGCTTCGATTGACTGGGGCCAGTCTAGGGCCGATCACTATGGACTTGTAGTCCAGACGCACTTTCAGGCTAGAGCTGCGCCACAATGCAAGCGTAAAGGAGTGCGTCTTGACAGAGAGGCCATGTGCACAGCTGAAGGCAGAGTGACCGTTGCCGCAATTTGCCATGGCTTGCCCCTGCAACCTTGGACAAGTAATGTGCATCGGCACTATGCTGAGCTTGAGCGTCACCTGACTGCTGCTCTGTCGATCGCCTTCCCATGCCAACGGGGCAATTGCCGCACTTCTTATTTTAGTACGGCTACCTGGGAAATGAGACAAAAAAGATCATGGTTGCGACGACAAATTGCCAAGGAGCGCAATTCTCTCAGGCTTGCTGAGGCACTTGCTGCTCTTTGCAGCCTTAACCGGGCTTTGCCGGTTAATGTGGGCCGAATTCTTGCCTTCTTCCCGATTATGCGATCCGTCCGAAGGTTTGCTGCGCTTGTTGCTGATATGCAGAAGGCCAAATGCAGTCTGAAACACCTCATCAGAAGTGACATCCACCGTAGGATCTCTGAGACGGCTGCCACCGCAGCCGCTATCCCAACCGCTGATGTCGTGACCAGGCTCCGCCCCCTCCTTGGCCCGGCTAAGCGCAAGGCCCACAAACAACAGGCTCTGCAGTCTGTCTGCCGTGCCGATGGCACCGTCGCTCAGACCCCAGATGAGGCCGAAGACCTTTGGGTCAAGCATTTCGCTGGCATCGAGGCAGGTGTCTGCATAGATCCAGTAGTCTTTGCCCGAGAGGTACAGGCGACACAGACAGGCAAGGATTTAGACGGTTACTGTCTTACCACGGAAGACGTACCATCTCGCCTAGAGCTTGAAGACTCACTGAGGAGGACTCAGACGGGGCGGGCTTTTGGACTTGACAACGTGCCAGGTGAGGTTCTGCACGTCGCCGCGGGAGCCTCCTCCCGCGCCCTTTACCAGCTGTTTTTGAAGATGTCGCTCCGAGTTGCTGAGCCGGTTCAATTCAAGGGAGGGAGTCTTTTCGCAATCTGGAAAGGGAAAGCAAGCACCTCTCAATGTTCGGCCTACAGAGGCATACTCGTCAGTTCGTCTCCTGGCAAGGCCTTCCATCGCACAGTGCGAGGCCGCTCAGTCGGCCCCCTGCGAGAGTTTGGCCACGACATGCAAATCGGAGGACTGCCTAGGTTCCCGGTTGTCATGGCATCACACTTTGTAAGGCTCTTTCAGGAAGGCAAGCACCATCGGAGAGAGAGCTACGGCCTTCTCTTCCTGGACCTCCGTGAGGCCTTCTACAGGGTGGTCAGGCCCCTTCTCGTCGGCTCTGCCTGCCACGACGAGGAACTCGCCAGGGTCGTCCAGGCCGTTAGGCTTCCTCCTGAGGTCATGCATGAACTCCATAGGCATCTCAGCTCTCGTTCGGTCCTTGCTGAGGCCGGGGCCTCGCAATGGACCGAGGCGTGCATTGCCGAGGCATTAGACGGCACATGGTTTAGGTTCCAGGGTGGTGAGCGTGTTGTCCGCACCGGAATCGGATCCCGCCCAGGGGACAACCTTGCTGACGTCTGCTTCTCGTTCATCTTCGCCAAAGTACTCAAATCCGTCCAGGATGAGCTTCGCTTTCAGAGAGCCCTGCCGGAAATCCCCTGGTCTCCACTGATGTTGGGGAACATTTTCCCAGTCGAAACCGACAACGTTGACACAATTCACCCCTTGGACTCTACTTGGATGGATGATGCCTCCTTCCTTGTTGAAGCACCCTCCGCCCGGGACCTGCCTTCTGTCTTACAAATCATGGGCAGGGCTGTTATCGACTCCTGTGTTGCCAGAGCACTTCTTCCTAACTTGGATAAGGGTAAAACTGAGTTCGTCGCCAGTCCTGTCGGACCGGGCTCCAGGGTTGTACGAGCTGAGCTCTTTTCAGGGCAGGAGCCCAAGCTCTGCTTGGGATGCCGTCTCTGGCCGTCTGCATCGGTCCGTTTGGTGCCTACCTATCAGCACCTTGGCGGCTTCATCCATCATGATGCCACTCTCTCGCGTGAGCTGAGACATCGGGTTGGTCTTGCTTGGAAGGCCTTCAATGATAGGAAGAAGAAGGTCTTCGCCGCCCCTGCCGTTGGACGTCGAGATAAGGTCGTGCTCTTTGAGTCCCTTGTGCTGACCATCTTACTGTACGGGGCTGGTTCCTGGTGCGTCCTTGGGAGCCGGGAGTTGGCCATTCTGACCACAGCATACCACAGCATGGCGTGCCATATGCTCAGGCCGGAGTTCCCTTACGAGCGGGCTATCCATTTGAGCCGTAGCCGAGTCTTGGCTCTTCTCGGTCTCCCCTCCATGCCGGTGTTGCTGCATGTTGCGAGGCTACGGCACTTGCTCTCGTGCCTTACGACTGCTGTGCCTGTTATGTGGGGCATCATGCACTGGCACGGTCATTGGCTTTCATCTGTTCGCGCCTCTGTTGCGTGGCTTTGGAGCCAAATAGATAATGGCGTCAACACCACTTGTTGGCAGGCTGCCTGGGTTATATGGAAAGACTGGTGTGTCCATCAGCCGAGGCGATGGAAGGGCCTTCTCCGAAGTGCCCAAGCCCAGGCTGTTCGACAGGAAAAGTGGGCCTCTTCTGCGGGCCACCACCTTGGACTACTATGTCGACAGCTTCGACAGGCAGGAGCTACCCTCCCGACTGCCGAGGTGGACTCCTCAGGTCAACCGCATTTTTGTGCGCCCTGCCATAAGGTCTTTGCGACGTATCAGGCCTGGTCCGTACACGCATTTAAGACCCACGGGCACACTGCAGAATATAGACAAGTACAGGGGGGAACTCAATGTCAGGCATGCCTTAAGCACTTCACCACGCACGTCCGGCTCTGCCGGCATCTGCAACATTTTCCTGCTTGTAGACAGCAGCTCCGAGAGGCAGGCTATAGGTGCAGAGCCGAGCCGGGTGTTGGTAGCAGGAAGGCCCCTGACGAGGGCAAATTTCAGGCCCCCTCCCTCCAGGTCGAGGGGCCTTTGCTGCCACTACGTGGTACAGACTGGCAGGATTTCCTTGAGCGACCTTCTATCGAGGTCTTAGACTGCTTGGGTCATATCTCTTTCGGTCTGGACGGGGACAGTGCTGATGTTCCCACGGCATGGGATAGGGCCCGCATTGCGTTCTCCTCCGTGTGCTTGCCCGTCCGTAAGATTCAGGCCACTGCCCGAGCGTGGTTGTCTATTTTGGAAGATAACCCTCCTGGTGGCGTCTTTCCCACAGTCACTTTGCAAGACATTGCGCGTTGGATTTTGACCGCCGAACTCGCGGAGTGGTTGGTCCCTCAGCCCACCGGCAGGGTAAGCCGGGACAACACCTTCCAAGATGCACAAGAGGTACTGCCTGCACTACAGGTCACTGGCCTGTCACCGCCTGTCCCTGCAACGACAGGAGCTTGGACCGGTGTTAGAGTCGGATCCTCGAAGTGGCTGTCGAGTTTTTGTCCTGTTCTTGGGTCATCCATCGACTTTACCCACTCAGAGTGTCTGCAGGCTTTTGCCGAGGGTGGACTTCCCTCCTTTATCGAAGACCATGGACTTGACACCGTCTTTGTGGTCTCTATTGGCGCCCTCCCGACTTGGCAGGATTGTCCACAACCTCCGGTACGCCACAAGGCCTTCAATCCCTCGCTTGCCAAAGCCCTCCTCGCCGGTGACCTGCTGCGTTTCGTCCTCCGCCTTTGGCTCCTGGGCGTTCCTGCAGCTCTTTGCACAGATCGGAAGGATGCGGTTCCGTCACCAGTCTGTTCTTTGCCTTTCCTCCACTGTGTTGAGAAGAAAGGCCTGACAATCTGGATGACCAGGGCTTTTCAGTGGGGGCCCCTTCTGTTTCACCTTCTTAATTAGTCTTGTTCTTGCAACCACAAGGGCTGCATCCGCTGACGGATTCTACGCCCGAAATGAGCGAAATGAGCGATATATATATATATATATATATATACGCAGTATTTGAAAGCTCTGTGGCTCACATATGTCTGAAAACCCCGAGGTCTTTCCCAATGGCGAAGTGCAGCATGTGGGTGGTGGGGCGGCCCAGATCTGTGGATGAGGGGAGCGTTTGAAGTGCATGTTATGTTTTTTGGGGTTCAGGGCTTTATAAGGTTTGATATTTAGGTTCTCTCTTGAGGACGGGGAGGCGGCTACTCGTGAAGCCTGTTATGAGGGTCTAAAAGCGCTTCCCTCTATTCTGCAATTCCAATCCCAAAGGGTCCAAAGTGCCTTATTATATAGTAGAATGTAGGTGTAGGGTTTCTATGTTAGGAATTGTTAATTTGGATTTGGGAAAGTATCCCCCATAGCAGTACCTAGGACCCTTTGGGAATGTGGCCCTTCAACCGGCCAAGCTTCAGACGCGAGGCGCTTGAACCCAACAGCGGCAAACAACCTGTGATGGCACCTACTTAAAGGATCATGGGACTTAGTAAGTAGGGGTATAATTAAGGTAACTATACTTATAACCCCAGTTAGGGGACTTATAACCTTACTTACTAAGTCCCATGATCCTCCAAGTAGCAATCCCTCGTGAAACCCTGTAATGGCTCACAACAACAGTGCTGATATCATCACCTGAACCTGTCAACATTTTAACAGTCCTTGGAAAGCTGTATCACATCTGTATTTATGTTGTTATTCTTTTGATCGGGATGCCGACCCCCGATGCAGTCGTCATAGACGGCTAAAGATGAAGAAGGTTTGTTTGTTTGCTGTTGGGCTTAGCGCTTAGGCCTTGGCCTTCAGCTTTGCGGCGTAGCCCCTAAGACGACACTTCAGCGTTTGAATTCGGGGTTGTAGCTTCAGGAGGCATTTGTGCAGCAGGCCCCCCTCTATGGTACCCCTATAACACTCAGTCTAGTCTCACAACCTTTTGAGCTTTAGAGCTTGAATTTCGGGTTTGGAATTGTGCTTGGGCTTACACACAACAGCGCAGCCACTTTCAGCTGAGCCTAATGGCTCATAAGTGAGAAACTTTTACCTCCAATATATTCAAATCACATGAAGGAGATAATTTTTGTCTTTGGGAGGTGGCTTCACCGGGGGCCGACCAATATACTTCAGGTATTCTCTGCTGTTCTTCCGGGGTGTCAAGAGCACCGCACGCGTAGAATTGCCCCCATGCTAGATCGGCTGAATGGATGGATCTGTGCTGTCAGCCGTTGCAGCCCCGAGTGCAACCCCTCGCAGATCTGTGATCACGGCGATGATGCTGCTTGGTTGCCCAGTTGTAACATGTCTCACTCTGTCTTGTTATGTTGTTTTGGCGCTGGCGTTGCGAAAAGAACAGGACACAGGGAGTCATATTCAGCCCTGAACCCGAAATCATACACAACCACCTAAACAATTTAGGCCCCGAGCCCTCCCTAAGCCCTAAACCCTTTAAACCACCAGCTAACAGATCTCTCTTTCTAAGGGTCCATGTGCTCATATAGTATATACATTGGCCTTAATGTAGTCCCTATATAGGTACTTTAGGACCCATGTATATGCTATATGAGTACATGCCCAGACCCCCAAAAGGATCTAAAAAATAGATCTCCTAAGGGGGTTCCTATAAAGTACCCTTCAGTAGTTAGGGTCCCTAACTAGGGCATCTATTTTCTAGATCTTTTTGGGGGTCTGGGTAGGTACTTTAGGGCCCATGTATATGCTATATGGGTAGTTGTCAAAATTGTCCCTTTTAGGGTACCCTAAATAATAGGTGCCGTATTATAATAAGGACCCCAAAAGGGACCATAATTTTGACAACCACCCATATGAGTACATGGACCCTTAGGGTTTCTGCTACCTGGCAACCAGGCTGAATCAGCCGAGATCATCAACGTACCCGTGTCAGCGCTCAAAGTTCTGGACCCAGGCAGAGCCAGCATATGATAGGATCCCATAAGGGGCTATAGGGTTCAAGCAAAGGGTCTCTTTAAGGGGACTATGGGTTTCTAGCATAGGTTCCCCCTGAAGGGGCTATAGTATACCTTTGAATTGTGGTTGTGTTTTGTTTTTGTTTTCATGGTCTGGCGTGTGGGTCTCTAATCAGGTGCGTCTTCTTCCGATGATCTGTACGACGAATTCTGCGACGAAGCTGAGCTTTGGGCTGACTTGAACGGACTTTGGTATCGACAGAAAGACAATCACTGTGTCGGAGAAATGTTCGAAGGCAGCTTGATTTGGCATGTACAGTGGAACTTGCCGAAGGAAGTATCCAATTTGCAAGTGCTTTCGCCAGATACAATTACTCTTGGTATTCAAGATGAGGTTTTACTGGGCAAAGTACAACGGCACGCGCAGACCGCAATTCACTGGAGTGACGGGGATGTTTGGCTACGGAAGTGAGGCTTTCCACGCCCTCGCACTTCTATGCAGATGACGGTGTGAGCTGCCCAAGAGGCCAGTACTTTCCCAAGCCACTAGGTCCCTGCGGTAATACGTACTTATGCAGTTCTATTTGTGTGCTTCCTCACTACCTCAGAGGACGTACAGAAAAAGGATTCCTTCATCGCCCTCATTATCAGGGACTTGGTGGCAAACCTCGGGCCCAGTGCAGCTCGAACAAAGGCTTCTGAGTCTGTAGTGCTGTCCTGTTGCCGTTTTGAAGAAGTGCCTCTCGCATTCTGGAGAATCCAGCGTGCGAAGGCTTGAACCCTCCAGACCCTAAACTCCGTACTCCCGCAGCCGGAAACCACATGCCCCATGAGCTCCAGCTTCATGCTCACCGCACTAACCCTAACCCCTAAACCCTAAACCCTAAACCCTAAACCCTAAACCCTAAACCCTAAACCCTAAACCCTAAACCCTAACCTTCTCCTGCGAAAGTTCTTGCCTTGAAGCTCTGGCGGCGGCTGCTGCGCAGTATGAAAATGCACCAAACCCTACACCCTAAACCCTAAACCCTAAATCCTAAACCCTAAACCTAAAACAGCTTCTGGGAGTTCCATCGATTCCGTGCCCCCCTGCCCCAAGGGTCCCTTTAGAAAATACAGAAATCAGCTGTGTATAAGCCTAGGATTCACAAACAATTCCAAGTATAGTCCCAACATGTTGCACTAATCAGTCAGGCTCCTACATCCTTTGCTCCTCTGGATACTGATCAAGAGGACCTTGCTGAGACTGGTCTGCCTGCTGTGAAGGCCCCCTGATACGAAACCCTCAATCCCCATCTGCAGCCCCCTAGTTAAATCCTTACTCAACAACGAGATAACATGCTACATAACAAATAAACCAAATACTACTAAACATGCATCCGTTAAAGTCGCAAACCCTCTAATGCTGAAGCCATCTGTAAAACCCTTTAACACCCTACTTGCCTAAACAACCCTAAGGCTCCATGTGCTCATATAGCATATACGTGGGCCCTGAAGTACCTATATAGGGACTACATTAAGGCCAATGCTTTTACTATATGAGCACATGGACCCTTAGGGATTAGGGAAAGCAAAACCCTAAACCCTCAACCCTAAACCGAGGTGCTTCTAGCAGTGGATGGCTCAGCCTCAGCGGCATTGCCTTTGCGCCGGCCCCTGGGGGCCGCCGCAAGCTGCCGTACCAGAACGGAGTCTCGACTCGGCTTAGGGTTTAGGGTTTAGGGTTTAGGGTTTGGGGTTTGGGGTTTGGGGTTTGGGGTTTAGGGTTTAGGGTTTAGGGTTTAGGGTTTAGGGTGGGGGTTTCCGAATAGAAGCGGTACCTTATTTTGGGGGTCCTGATACTAAGGATCCTACGATTTAGGGTGCTATACTTAGGAGCCCAGTAGGTAAACTTTAAACTTTTTGGTATATTAAACTCCCTAGTAAAAGAAAAGTTTAAACTTTTTTGGGCCAGGGTACTGGGCTTCAAGGTATATTCGGGTCCCCTATTTTCGGAAACCCCCATGTTTCGGGTTCATTGCCGTCTTTTAGGCGTAACTTGAGGGGTTTGTTGGTTTCAGATAGTTACGGCCCGTGAGAAACAAGGTGTACTAGGATACCGTCTAGGCTATGAGGACCGTCTTGTTGCAACTTCCCGGCTCAGGATGTAAAGTTTAGGGAGTAGGAAGGTTCGTGCGTCCTACAGTGAAAGCTTGTCAGGACCTTTGCCATCGGAGACATCAAGGCCTAAAGATTCCACAGTTACTATAAGGACCCCAAGATAAGGTACCCCTTCTTTTTTTCGGAAACTCCCAACCCCTTCTTTTTTTTGGAAGCTCCCATATCATGGAGGGTTGAGGGCTTGGTGCTTTGGGAGTTTAGGGTTTACGATTTAGAGTTTCCTTGTTTGAGCCCTAAACCCTATACCCTAAACTGTAAACCCTAAACCCTAAACCCTAAACCCTAAACCCTAAACCCTAAGACCTAAAGCCCTAAACTGTAAACCCCAAAGCCTAAACCCTGAACTCTAAACCCTAAAGCCTAAACTCTAAAACCCTAGCCGTGAATCACGACAAAGCCGAATCCCCAGAGCAAGCTCAAAGTTCCTTCCACTTCGAGCCTCGCAGAAACTCCTAGAAAAGTTGAGGGTTTAGGGTTTTAGGTTTTAGGGTTTAGGGCCCGGAAAATCCCTTAAACCCTAAACCCTAAACCCTAAACCCTAAATTTAGGGCCCGGAAAATCACTTAAAACCCAAACCCCCAGGCCTTCGACCCTGAAGCCCCAAGCCCCAAGCCCCAAAACCCCCAAGCCTTCAGCAAACTTTTGGGTTTAGGGTTTAGGGGTTCATGTAGGTGCCCCAACACAGGGCCCTAAACCCTACAGCGTTCTGTTTCGGGTCCGGAAATACTGTTGAAGCTATAAGTCCTGCATTACGTTAAGGACCCCAAACTATGGGAATTATGGTATCTGCCTTATTTTGGGTAATGCAGGATTTATATCATCAACCTTAGGAGGGTCAGCGACTGAGGACCGGCTTGCATTCAGGCTTGGTCGTCTCTCGGCGGCGGAGATCCTTTTTTTGTTGGTGGGTTGAGAGCTTAGAGGTTTAGGGTTTAGTTAGGCTTTTAGGATTTAGGGTTTAGGGGTTTAGGGTTACGAACGGATTTAGGGGTTTAGGCTATCAGGGTTTTGGTCTTTGGACGGGGCTGGGCAGGAAGGTTCCTCCTCTACGGGGTTTTGGAAGGTCAAAACCCTGTGTCAAACATCCGGTCCCGTATAATGCAGGGGCCTAAATCATTACCAATACTATTTTGGGTGGCTCCTTATTAGATTTATAGTACAATGGGCCCCAAAACCCTGGCCCCTATTACTCTAAACCCAAACCCTAAAGCCGTAATTAGACCCTAAACCCTAAACCCTAAAACCCTAAGGCCTAAACCGCGTGCTGAGGTGTTGTGGATATTTAGACGGGCTAAGAAGGGCTTCCGTCTCCGAGTTCTGCAAGCAAAACTACGGCTTCAACTGCCAGGGAACTGTGCATACCGGAGCTGTCCCATGACGATGTGCTTACAACTTGCGCTTCCGATGTGGTAAGTCTGTAGTGATCCTCATAACACATCTTGCTAACCTTGTCAATAAAGAGACAAGCGTCCAAGAGAGTCCCGGGTCAACGGCCCTAGTTGCAGCCACCCACTTGCAAACGTGCCGGGTGCTGTCCCAGCAATTATGCCCCTAAACGCTAAACCCAAGACCCCAAAACCCAAAACCCTAAACTGGTTGGTCTGCAAGACCTACAATTTACCGAGTTGAGGACTTATCAGGAGGTCTAGAAGACTACAATTTGCTAAATCAGGGGGTCGACGGGTTCGACTCTACATATAGTTTCCATTCTAGTTCCTTTTTTTAACCAACTTTATGGTCAGGACCCTATAATCTAAAGTGGTTAACCAAACAAAGGAACTACAATGGAGACTATAGGTACATATTGGCAAAGTGGGTGACAAGACCGTAGAGCCTAAACCTCACAACCCTGAACCCCAAACCCACACTCCGAAATTAAAATCCAAACCCTGAGCCCTATAAGCCTTAACCCGAAAAACCCTAAAAAAAACAAACACCCCCAACCCTAAACCCTAAACCCCAAACCCCAACAGCCCTGAGATCGATTTCGGCTACGATGCTGTGCGCATCATGCCGACCTTCGCCGGCGTCCCCGTTCTCTCGGCCTGCGCCGCGAGCTCAGGGTTTAGGAGTTACCCAAAAAACCATAGTTTAGGGTTTAGGGCTTAGGGTGACATAAATCCTGCATGAAACATAATAATGAATATATCCCATAGTTTAGGGTTTGGAGTTTAGGGTTTAGGGTTTAGGTTGATGATATAAATCCTGCATGACCCATAAGAAGGAATTTCTACCATAGTTCACATAGGCTAGGGTCCTTAAGGTAGTGCAGGATGCATACCATCAACCCTATCACAGGGAACTCTAGGGTAAGGTGGATGGTGGCAGGGGACTATACGTGTGTAAAGGCCCCCTATACGCCCCTCCCCCTTACCCCTCAATGCTTATGGATTTATGTTTAGGGTCTAGGGTTTGTAGCTTTAGGATTTAGGGTTCGGGGTTTGGGGTTCGGGGTCTAAGGGTTCAGGGTCTTAGGGTGGTAGGGTTCCGAGGTGTTTGCGGATAGAAAGCACAATTTCAACTCTTTTCTGAGATGAAGTACCACTTAGTTCAGGAATGTTTTGTCCGAAGTCTAGTATAGGGTATAGAGCTTCTTACTCGTACTTATCAGTGGAATGCAAGCTCAGCCTTTACTTCAAAGCGAATTGGGCTCTGGGTTCCACGCTTGGGAACTCCACCGTATCGGGCCCCCAGGCACGAGGAAAGGTCCTCTTCCTTCTTTTTCTCATCATCTTTTACTTCCTCTCTTAGGAGTCGCAGCGGCAGTCATAATCACAAGAGAAACCGGGCTTTGGAGTATCATATATATATATATATATATTGATACTTTTTTCGGTACCTGTTCCTTAAAGGAACCATTATGAAATATAAGTCTATGCTCTTTTTCTCCCCGGTTGCTTCAAAACCCAGGAAAGATCTGCAGAGACCAGTCTCCTTTTCCCATCCTTTTCTCCCGATGCCCAAACCCTGAGACCCTCAACTCTAAACCCCTAATACCCTACACTCGAATACCCTGTGCCTAAACCCTAAACCTTATACATGTAATGCCCTAAGCCTTAAATCCCTAAACCCTAAACCCTAAACCTTACATGTAATGCCCTAAGCCTTAAATCCCTAAACCGTGAACCTAAACCCTAAACCACCTTTAAGGTAGCACTGCGTGCGCTGGTAGCCAGGTGGAAGCAGCTTGCGGCTCCCGGCGTCTGCTCGCAGCAGCCTGGCATTCTGACTAGGAGCAATCGAAGCCCAAAGGGTCCTACGGCTGATGCCATAAATCCAGGGGCAAGGGGAGGAGGGTATAGGGGGCCTTTACACACCTATAGCCCCCTGCCACCATCCACCTTACCCTAAGGTTCCCTGTGATACCGTGGATGATCTAACTCCTGCATTACCCTAAGGACCCTAAACCACGGGAATTAGGGTACATTCCTTATGATGGAGACTGCAGGAATTAGATCATCAGCAGTAGGTACTGTTGCGGGGGATTCTTTCCCAAATCATAATACCAGTTCCAAATATAGAAACCCTAGGTACATGGACCCTTATTTGGGAAGCCTAAAACCCAAATCCTGCAACATTCATATAGGGTTCAGGGTTTAGGGTTTAGGGCTTATAATAGGGTTTCCAGATAATGACCAATAGCGTTCCTTAGGGTTCCTTTGTTGATTATTCTGTATGATATACTCCAACACTCAATGATTACGGCCCTATATTACTTCGACGGTGATGGGACCTTCATAAAACACTGCATGCGGTGCAAAGTCGGAATCCATGTAACATATGGTCTTGTCCTCATAGTCAGATTTCAGATCATCCCTAAACCCTAAACCCAATCTGTTCCTTGTATAACGTGCCATTGCCCGTCGACCAGCAGGTGCTCAGATTTTGATCAAAGACGATGCTAGCAGCTCTGAAGTACCTGGCGGGTCTTTGCTCGATTGCTGATGCTGGGTGACCCCCAGACCTTCAAAATCCTTTCATCAGGGTTTAGGGTTTAGGGTTTAAGGAATATGCACCGAAAGCCACATGCTGAAGCCTCATACCCTAAGCCTAACCCCCCAGCGCCAAACCCTAAAGCCCCCTCAACCCTAAGCCCTAAGCCCCAAGCCCAAACCTCCCAAATCCTAAACCGATCCCCACACTGCACTTATTGCTTTGGTACTCGGGCGTTGGAGGGCACTGTTCGCCGTTTAGGACAGTTCGATCCACGACAGCTCCCCCGAAAAAACAAACACCATCATCATCTTAGCCGTCGCCCCAGCCCTGAAACACTAAACCCTAAACCCTAAACCCTAAACCTGAGCCATGAAATCAGGATCGTGAAGTGCAATAAGATTCCATCACAACCCTGAATGTCCCGATGCCCAACCCACGCCTCTCACAACAACGGAGAACAGTCCATAAACCGTAAGCCCTAAACGCTATCTCACCCAGAGGGTCCGAGGATCCAAATAGTAAGGTTTTAGGCCCCAAAATCCATACTCTGAGTGGTTTTTGGACCCTGAAACCCTACTATTTGGGTACTTGGACCCTTAGGGTCATGACAAGGCCATCAAAAGATCGTTGGCCGCAGCGGGTGCCGATGCGGAGGCCAACATGCGGAGACAATGTTTCAAGAACCATGTCCCACGAAACGTACCCTAAAAGGGTTTAGGGTTCAGATGCCCTCTTTGAACCAGGAAGGCTCGAGTATGGGGAAAAAGGTCCTTGCTTTTAAGGATCACGTGATCCCCAAGGCACGGTGACACGCTGAGACCTGGGAGATAGACCCAGAGGGGTTCTGGCATCAAGGGTATTTCTTGAGATTAATGCAGGGGCCTTAACAATTAGAATGTTTTGGGGGCTCCTTATCATAATTATAGTATAATACCCTTAAAACTCTATTCTAATTATGAAGGCCCCTACATTATATATAGAGCTTAGGCTTTTCGAAAGCCGAAGCCTGAATCCCTGAATAGCTGTCTCTCTTTATGCCTCGTGCATCTTAGCTAGTCCAAGCATGGTATATGGGGGGGTTTCCGAAAATCGGGGACCCCAATATAGTACCCCAAATAGTGGGCTCCTTACAAGGACCCCCAAAATAATGCACCCCTTGTTTTCGGAAACTCTCACGTCCACTAAACCCTAAACCCTAAACCCTAAACCCTAAACCCTAAACCCTAAACCCAGCAAGGCGGCTCATAGAGCCGCGATGAAAACGGGAAGCAAGACGTGGATTGAAAAGGGCATCTGGCCGAATAGAGGGGCGGGTTTAGGGTTTAGGGTTTAGGGTTTAGGGTTTAGGGTTTAGGGCCTAAATAAATACCTACACTATTTTTGTGGGACGCACCCTAACAAGGGCCCGACCGTCCGCAAGTCAAGTCAAGTCAAATCAAGTATACTAATGTTTGGGAGGGTTCCTCTTATAATTATAGTACACTAGACCCCCAAACCCTATTCTGGCCTTCGACGGCAGCCGACGCTTCGCCTTGTGAAGTTCCCCCCTTCCCCTGCTTTTCTTACTTGTGAATGGGGCTGAGTTAAAGTTAGGGTTTAGGGTTTAGGGTCTAGGGGTGGGGATGTAATATATAGTCGACAACATGCCTTTCCTTTTTTGTGGGTGCATTAAGTTCAGTTAACCGTTTTTGTTGGTACATTAAGTTAAGTTCCACAAAAAGAACTCGGTACATTGAAGGCCCTGGAGAACGAGAGCGTGCTTGAGGACGTGCTCGTGTTCTGGCTGCACAGAATAGCCTCCCAAGAGCGACAGCGACAGCAACTTTCATGACATCATGGAAGCATAATTAGGTGTAGTCGGAGCTATTTCGCCGTATATGGAAGTGATCACTAGGTCAGATCGCCGCAAGGCAACCCAATCAGAAGGCTCATGGGGGCTACAAGGTCTTGAGTGCCTTGACATGGGATTGGCTGTATGCTACAGCAAGCAACGACAGTCGCGATTAAGATTCTTACTGAGTCTTACTGCAACAGCAGAAACAGGAGCCGAGACCACAACAAGGACAAGTATGAGGATGCTGCCAGTAAGACAACACTCATACTTTTGCCGGTCATGGTCATCACCCTTTGACCATGACCGTATTCAGACCCCCTACCGCTACCAGTCGCTGTGGTGGTCTTCGTCGTCCCGGTAGTTCAGTAGCAGTAGCCGAAGCAGTAACAAACCAGGAGCAGCGGAGGTGAAATTGCCATCGCCATGAAAAGAGGAAGACATCGTGAGTACAGCCACAGCAGCGATGAAAGCACATATATCTCATTGCCATTAGAAATTGTGCAGCTCTTTGGCCCGAACCATTACTACTTGTCTACACACCCCAAACCCCTCAATCCTAAACTCCACACGGCCCTAAACCCTGATAACCCTAAACCCCTAAACCCTAAACCCCTGATAAGCCCTCACACCCTCCTTGAAAAACCCTGACCCCTAAACCCCAAAATCTGCTAAACCCAAAGCGCGAAACTCGAACCCTCCAAGCCCCAAGCCATCTCCTGCGCTTCCCGTTAAGGAACTACTATTTTAAGTTGCCATAAATAGAGTACCATAATCACAGATCTGTAGTACATGATAGGGTCTCCTTTTATAAGTTA
The DNA here is from genome assembly GCA_905221635.1 of Symbiodinium sp. CCMP2456. NCBI lineage: Eukaryota > Dinophyceae > Suessiales > Symbiodiniaceae > Symbiodinium > Symbiodinium sp. CCMP2456. Next base: position 25,169 of record CAJNDV010036230.1, read on the forward strand.
CCATAATCAATAAGGAAACCCTTTTATCTACTATAGATCTCGATATTGGGAACTCAACATGACTTCCATGGCAAGAACCCTAAACCCTAAACCCTAAAAATCCCTAAACCCAAAGCCCTCTCAATCCCTGAACTGGAATCCGAGTCAGGTCTGTGCCTGCTATGTGGCATGCGACTTCCCAGAGGACCTCGTGCACTCTTTTTGCTTTTCGCTATTGAATGTTTCGGGTTTTTTTTTTGTTCCGGGTATCCCCGAAACCCTAAACCCTAGACCCCGAAGCCTTAAAATGTAGGGTTCCAGACTTAGGACTTGAGGGTTTTATAGGGCTTGTGGTTTAGGGTTTGGGGTTTAGGGCTTTGGGTTTTGGGTATAGGGCTTAGGGCTTAGGGTTTAGGATTTAGGGTTTTGGGTTTTGGGCTTAGGTCTTAGGGATTTTGGGGTTTAGCTCAAGAGGGTTTGTTGTAACAATCCTTCGTGAATTACCCAGGGCATGGGCTTCGGGCTACCTTGCCTTTCGTGAAGACATTTTCAGGTGGGTAGTTACCGTTATAGGAGCCTTATAGAAGGTCTATATACCTTATGGAAGCCTTATAGAAGCCTTAAAAAACCCTAAACTCCCCACCTGTAGTTTCCTTCAATTTCGTGAAGACGTCTAAGGAGGATCCCACCGGTCGATCCAAGTCTCTGTTCAGGTCCTTGGTTTAGGGGTTTAGGGTTTGGGGTTTAGGGTTTAGGGTTTAAGGTTTAGGGCTCAGGGTTTAGGGTTTATGGTTTAAGGTTCAGGGTTCCTGAGTATCTGGGAAAGCGTTGTCCTTCAAGCCCTGGGCTATCTACACTCTGCAGCTGCCTATTCAACCCACTCAAGAACCCAGAGACTCCAAAACCCCTTAATTAAGGAAGATACCTTAAATCATATTAGGGATCCTATTATATTTTAAGTAAGGTGTATTCCTTAATTAAGGGGTTTTGGAGTCTCTGGGAACCTCACGGGAACTGCAAACTTCACTGTAAACCTTTCGAGAGTCTTGCTACGCTCATCGAAAGCATCCTGAAGCTCTAATCTAAGGTTGAACCCATGGGCCCTTAGCATGGGCCCTTAGGGGATTCTAGGGCCCCTTAAGGGTATATATAGGGTATATAGTAGGTGTATTAGGGTCCCAGGGTTAAGGGCCCATACTAGGGGCCCATGGGTTCTACCTTAGATCTAAACCCTAAACCCTACAGAAGAGGTGTCCTCCTCCCAAACCCTAAACCCTCAGCAGCATGCCTAAACCCAAAACACCCCCAAACCCTAAACCCTAAACCTGAAGTTAATCCCTGAGCAAACAGCCCAAACCCTAAACACCCACAAAACCCTAAACCCTAAACCTCCCATTAAGGCCTAAACCCTAAACACCTCAAAAACTGGCTCCTCCTGGTAAGGAATTCTAGCTGTACGCAGTCGGAATTCATCCTAAACCCTAAACCCCTA
>CAJNDV010036230.1:34956-47283 GCA_905221635.1 Symbiodinium sp. CCMP2456
TTTAATGAATTGAACAAAGAGGAACACATGAAACAAAGGGTGTGTGGTGCGTGTGTGTAAATTAAAGAAAGAAACACGCGTTTCATTTGTTTTCGTGAAACTTTAAATTAAACACACGAACCACCCGCGATATCCTGACTGGCGGTTGTAACTAGGACATAGGTCTTTAGGAATAACTAATATTGTACTAGGATCTACAACTATCTCCAGGTTATTAAGGTTTACCACAGGAACTGACCCATGAAATGACCGCGTGTTTTAATTATCAAAATCTGGGTCTTTTGCTTCCGAACCTAATGTTGTAGAACGAAGTGAAGAGAATTAACCACGCTCCGCTCTTCTCTTCAATCATCGGTCTACAACATCAGGTTCTCCAGCTATAACCGTGTAACACCTTGGAAGTGAGGGTCCGTGGTTCGTATTGTGGTGTGTGTATTTAATAAGAAGAAAAGGTAAGGGAATGAAGAATGAAGGAACACACGCTTTTCTCTTATTAAATCCACACGCCCCAAATGAACCACTAAAAGGACCCACAAATGACCTAAGTTCTAATTACAAGGAAATCACGCATTCTTTGTATTTCATTTAATTAGAAATTAGTTCATTCCCATGGCTTCTTTGTTTCTTTCTTTTGTTTTAGTTCGTGCTTCGTTCATTCCACTCACCGCGTTGCGGCCCGCAACGGGACTGCAACGGAACAATGCAAGAAGTGAGATGCTCTGAGCTACACGAGGGTGTTGGTGCCGCCATGATGGGGGTGATGCATCTTGCGAGGTCCAGCGCCGGATCCAGCAAGCGGGTGTCTCGTGATATTTGCAGTCCGCAGTTAGTGGCATTGCGGTAGCATCGATTTCCTGATCTCCTGCCTTTGCAGGACCCGCAGTGGCAGAAGTTGATGACTTGCATGCCCAGGCGCATGCTGGGATGTCTGTTAATTTGGAGATACTTGGAGAAGTAATGTGGGGTCTAGAGAATCCAGCCCCGCCGCTGAGGATTAGGAATAAGTGGTACTGCAAGGGTGTAAGGGCGCGGAAGACTTGCTTCTCAGCACACCTCAACTTAGGGTTTTGAGATGTTTTGAGGTATCCGGGGAAGGGTTGCAAGCTATGTAGCAAGCCGAGAAGGCGGGGGCCGAGGAGTCACTTTTTAGGAACCCAAAAAGACCTTGTTGGGCTTCATTATAAGGGGATTTATGTGGGATATCGCTATCCTAATTTTCGCTTATGTGCTTTTTTGGGGCCCTAACTTTGGTCTAGTGCCCCATTCCATCAGAGTGAATTCTGAATCTTAGGTACTGAGTGGTACTGACGTAGTGTGTTGCCTGTGTTGCCGAGGCAGCGGCGCTCGAGAAGGAGAACGAGATCCTGAGCCGACAACAGGCTGTGGCCCTGTGCTCCGTACTGTCCCGTCCCGTCCTGTCCTGCACTGTTCGGAGGTAGAGTGGCATCGCTCGCAGAACTTGATGTGCCCAGCTCAGACGTGACTGTTTTGCAGATCCTGGTTTGGACCGTCCAGGCTCCGCCTCGCAGAGGAGAAAAAGGTTCCTCCGAATCGCCCTGCAGAGTCAGGCACCTCCGGGATGAGCTGAGACGGAGAGAGCCGAGACCGCCCCCGCGAGGACGCAGCCCTCAGGCCCAGGGGGAGCCCTCCGCGTCCAAGCGCAGCGAGCGGAGCGACCGGGGCCAGGCTGAGCTGGAGCAGGCACCCGCGGACCGCGCACCGTTGTTGGCTTCGGCTGGGCGCTGCAGGTGCTGTCGGCAAACGAAACCTTTCGTCAGAGGGTCCGGCAACTGCAGGAGGAGAAGGCTGCATAAGGATCACGCCTTGCATTGAGATCCAGGGAAAAGCAATGTAAAGCAGTCGGAACTTGGTGTTGGGATGCGTTGGGTGTCGAGGCACTTGGGGCATTGCGGGTGACAGGCCGAGCTCGTTTGCAGTCAGAAGGGGCCCGTGCCTTAGCCTCGGAGCTGAGGCGTCGGCGAAGAGTCTGTAACCACAACCCAGCACTCCACGACCAAGGTTGGAAAGCTTCATCCGATCGCGAATGACGCCCGGCATGACCTGGCCTGTTAGTGCCAGGCCGTCAACTTCGGGGTCTTGTCTGTGGGGAGGGGTTGCTTCTTGATGAAGGGCCGTCACGATGACAATTGGAATCAGATCTGCAGATTGCCCGAGGACAGCGATTGAGACCAAGCTTGCCGACAACTTCGTAAGTTCGTATCCGCCATCTCCGTAGCTCTGCGAGCCGGGCCACAGCAAAATAGTACCGGAAAGACCTGAGTTGCATGTGGTTCTTATCCTGTCGGCCTGCATGGACATGGCATGACATGGCTGTATGTTCTGAGCTCGTGCTGACGCAGTGGTTCAGAGGGGCCCAGGGGGGCTACGTACGGCTGGAACTAGCCTCGGCTCCATTATGGAGGCCTCCTGTGGAGACTGTAAGGACTCAAACATTGCAGCCTGCGACTCAGGACAGTTTGTACGATGAGTTCGGAAACTATCAAGGTGTGAAGTGAGGGTTTCAGACGGCTGGGAAATGCTAGCACACTCCATCCGTGCCCTTCGATGTCGATCTCTCTGTCCGGAGGCCCCGACATAGATGACGACGAGGATGAAGAAGATGACGACCTCCTCGGAGGTTTAGACGAGGAGGAGAAAGGCAAGGGAGATGATGATGGCACCGGGGTGGGTGTCTGGGCTGAGCCGAGATTAGGGAGAATCTGGCACATGTTCGGCATTCCACCATGATCGAGCTGTGGGTGTGTCCGTGGCTGTGGTGCGTTGTGTTTGACATTTGAGGTGATGTGCCCATGGAGGGCGTTGAGGCGAGTGGTGACAGGTCACTAGGCAGGGAACTCTTGAGTTTAGAGTGAATTAGAGTGAAGCAGTTCCAGTTGATACCAGTTTATGTGGCTGCTGCTTCGGTGTTTTGTTCGCTTGCCTTGCCGAAGTTGGTATGCATTTCCCACCAAGAGTGTTTCTTTCCCTCATTGTGTGATCCTGACCCTAGCCCACATCGAGGGTTAATGTTCACGACAGGTGTAGACGTTGTACTGGTATGACCCGATTCTTGCTTATCCGTTGTGACATGACCAATGCCGCTGCCGGGTTATGCCCTGTAGCTCAGACTGCGCCATGCGACAAAGTGCATAGTCCGCTTCTGTGTGTCTGAAGGAGGTTATGCTTCCCAAAGTACTGCTTTACAGTTACAAATTCTGCGCTTTGGGCACCTCGATGCGACACGGAGCTTCACTAGGGCCTGTAATCTTTCATGACCCGAGCATCCAAGCGATGATCTCTAAAACATATAAGCTCCTGTACAGTTTTTCACGAGTCGAACGGTTTTGGTGACCTGAGCTTCTTTTGTTTTGGCGATGTGCATCTCTTGCTTATTCGGTACCCAGGTTCTGGGATTTGCGATTGATGACCGATTTAGGTTGCAGACTTGTGCTGGTGCTGATGGCAAGATCCTTTTCCGTTTCTTGACATCGCCCTTGATTCCTAGCGCGACGGGACTTTCTCTGTTGAAGCAGTTGGCTTGGGGGAGGGGTGCGCGGGGCACTGTGAGAGCATAATTCAGAATCACTCCGAATTTCCTCAATGCAGAAGTTCTTGATTTGGTTGTCAGTTTGCAGCCATCGTGGCATGCTCAAGTAGAGTGCGCTTGGTTGCTTTGTCGTGGTTCGAGTGTATTTCAGTGAGATGACACTTGCACGATCTTGTTATGGATCGCTCTGGACGAGAACTTCTCGCCTTGACACGTTGTTGTGCCAAGCCAAAACCAATATCCCTAAGCTTGAGACCCTGCCAGAAACCCTGCAAGCCCTCAGCCCTAAACCCTTATTCAAACCCTCCATGTTGCTGTGCAGAATGCTTTTTGCCACCGGGCCGATCCGAGGCAGATCATTCTGCACGAAGACAAGAAGCCACTGTTTTGGATATGAAAGGCATTTGTTTTTCTCAGGGTTCGGTTGCTTTTTAGATGCTGAAATTGAAAGTGCTGAAACTAGAACTGCATGCTGGAGACCTGTGCTCCCACGGTCGAGGCCAAGCTGCCAGTCATTGCCAGCCTAGGTATTACCCGGATGCAGAAGAACTCTACGGCGACGCAGAAGCTTTGGTCCAGATGGAAGATACCCAGCCTCTGACGGATCCCATCATCACGCCCGTTCAGTCCAAAAACTTCGACGCCCGGCAATGTTCCAGACAGACGTCGGTAGCAGCCCATGACTTTCACGCCCGGCATGCTCCTGTCCTGTAGCAGCGAGGATCTCCTGGAGAAGAAGATGCCGGACACGACCTTTGACTTCAACTTCCTCGCTGCCATGATGGACAAGCCCAACTTAGTTCGTGCCGTGCTGCATATTCCATCTCCAGGTTTTCGTAGACTGTAGGTAGGTGTCGTCTTCAAGGGCAAGAGCCCGCACTCTGGCCGAGGCAACATTTGTTTCTTGGGTGCCATGCACCATGGGAAAACCACCTTCATGGACCTCCTCGTGCTGAACACTCATGAAAAGGACTGGAAGGTAGGAAAAGAGATACGCGCCTCGCCGCCATCTCTCTCCTTCCCCCCTTTTAGATATTAGAGGGCTTGGGGGTAGGAGGAGAAACGAGAGGAGCGTGTGTGTTTGTTTTTGTTTCTTTCTCAGGCTACACAGACTCCAGGCAGGACGAGCAAGATCGCGGCATCTCGGTGAAAGCCTCCTCCATGAGCTTGGTCTTGCAGGATTCCAAGGACCGCAGCACGAAAGGAAGGGACTGCTTTAGACTTCGGAACCGTCACATCTTGGCCGGCACAGGACAAGTCCTATCTCTTTCACGCGATGGCACCTTGGCTAGTCTGACTGTTCCTTGTCACGTCATCCACTGAAAGTGGTGTTCCCATGCCGAAGGACACTCCCGGCCACAGCAACTTCCAGGATTTCATGGCGATTGGGTAGGCAGGCGGGTATTCTGTGCCCAATGCAATGGGAAGGACGAAGTGATAGCAGCTCTGGCTTTGGCTGACGGTGTCGTTCTGGTGGTTGACGTGGTTGTCGGCCTCACCCAGCGGCCATCCTGCAGGGAGATGCAATTGGAGTCGCTCTGCAGAATGTGCCGTGTGAGCACTCGGCCCAGGCACATCGAGCGAATGCTCAAACACGCTTTTCAGGACAACCTCAAAGATGCCCGGTTGCAAGAGGCCCTCTCTTTCTCTGCGCATTTGATCTCGCGTCCTGGGTTTGAGGTAGTTCTCGTCATTAACGGCCTCGATCGCCTCATCATGGAGCTGAAGCTGCCTCCGACAGATGCTTATCACAAGTGCCTTGACTGACGAATGATCTCGGAAAGCAGGCACAACTATTGGGGATGCCGCTGCGCCGTTTCCTTTTCGGCTCAGAGTGACGTGTTGCTTGTAGGTTGCGGTACTGCATCGAAGACATCAACGAGACCATGGAGAAGCTCTACGACTCGGCCCGCGCCTCCTGCGCCGTCGGCGCTCCCCGGACTTTTGCTGCCATCGCGCTCCGCTTCAGGCTGGAACGGAGGTCGACGAACGAGTCTACTTTTCGCCGCTGAAGGGGAATGCCTCGGCCTAAGATTGAGCCATGCGAGTAAACGGTAGTCTCTGTGCTCTCATTGCTCTCCTTACAGCATCAGCACCTTCTTCCTTTGACGGCGATAGCTTACTTTCCCAGGTAATCTTCTCCTCGGCTCTGTTCCGACTCTAGGCTTGCTGTGTAGATTCGATTCAGGAGTAGCCTGCTTGAGGAATGCTGGCCGTCTGTTGTTCCGTCTAAGGAATGGTGTTCACCTTGGAGTCATATGCTGCAATCTACGCAGAAACGCATGGTTTCAGTTTTGACCACTTGATTCTTGCTAAATGCCTCTGGGGAGACATGTACTACAACGTCCCTTGGCTTGCATTGCACAGTCGTTCAGACTCGGAGTGTGCTTGCTTGTTCGGAGAGTTGAAGCAGAGGCAGAGGAGCGCAAGTTTCAGAAAACCCCTCCGGATGCGGAGCAGCCGCGCTCCTTCGTCCAGCCACCAGACTCCGGCAAGGAGCAGTGTCCGTTTTTCTGCTTTCTCTCGTAGGAAGACTGAAGCAGCTTCTCGTGGTGATCTTTCCGAGGTTCGTCCTGGAGCCGATCTACAAGATCTTCGCTCATTGCCTCGGCGAGGAGAAGGAGGACCTGGCACAGACCCTCGCAGAGGCGCGAGCAGCAGCGCAAGCAGCTCTTGCGCAGCATGTTTCTTAGAGGGCCCTCCTGGCCCGTCTTGCAGGTGGGCATCTATCTCCACAAGCGAGACTATGAGCTGGACGCCCGAGCGTTGATCCGCAAAGTCTTCCAGCAGTACTTCGGCTCCGGTGGAGGTGCGCAAGAAGTCCGACAAAGCTCCTGGAACTCTGTGTGAGAGCGTGCATCTTCTTTCTCCTCACAGGCCTGCCATCCTTTGTCGACATGGTGTCTTGGCCGAACTGGGTGACAGAACACGAGCATCTTCCCGGTATATACGAGGTTGTGAGACACATCCCGAATCCGAAGGAGATCTGCTGCAATCAGTCTGTCAGAGCGGGTGTCGTGGATGTACGCCTGCTCGCTTCTGCAGGAGAATGCTGCCATAAAGGCCAGTATTGCCATGATTAGTGGGATGAAGCGGGCGTTTGCTGCTTGTTGGCCCCAATAGAAACGTCGGGTGTTCGACTGCAAATCTGCAGATGCCAGGTAGAGAAGCTATACTCTGGTGACCAAGAAGGTGCAGTGTCAGAAGACATGAAGAAGCTGGATACCACAGGTGGCTCTGAGATGCCCTGTGTGTTTTGGTGTGTTTCAGTTCTGTGCTTCTCTTCAGGATATCTGATGCTTCATGTCGTGGCTTGACAGCAAAGTAGCTGGCTGGTGCAGCAGTTTCTCAGATGATCCGTGTGCGACTTTGAGACCTTCCGCCGCTGCCTTCTCCGTTCGAGGTGAAACAGTACCACAGACCCGATTGCAATGCCTTTGATGTCTTTGGCCGTGTCCTTTCCGGCACAGTCTTCCGTGGTGATCGTGTGAAGATCTTGGGCCGCCAGGCTGCATGGATGCTCAGCGTGCTGGAGTTGTTGTCAGTTTTTTTTTCTGCTGTGAAGAGCCCAGGAGAGACGTACTCGCTGGATGACGACGAGGACATGGCAATCAAGGAGATCCAAAATCTTTGGATCCTCGAGGCCAGCCTCCCTCGCTGTCCGACCCTCCACACTTTTCCTTTCTCGCTCAGGGCCGGTATCGTGTGGAAGTTAGCCACGTTCCAGCAGGAAATTGGGCAACCTGGCCATAACTGAGACTGCTTGCCGAGCCATGTCGCAAACATCGGCCCGCCAGGTACTTATAGGAGGCATCGAGACGTGCATCAAGAAGACGGCGACCATCACGACTGCCTCGAACGAGGAAGAGGCCAGGCACGCGAGCAGGTGCCAGCAATTGCCAGCATCTAAGCACCGAGCGACGTCCCAAGGTCGAGATCTTCCGGCCATTGCGCTTTCCGACGACCCCGGCTTCCGGCTCAGTCCGGGCAGCCCCCAACAGAACCGTCATAGAGGCCAGGACAGCAGGCAGTTCAAAACTTAGGAGCAACTCAGACCTTCGGAAACGTAGGAAACTGCACGCCGAATGTCTCGCCTTACCGGGGCAGAGCCGCAGCGAACCCGGATGGGACCGAGGTCATCAAGGTCGCCATCGAGCCACTGCAGCCTGCGGAGCTGCCAAAGATGGTCGATGGCCTGAGGCCTGCAGGGCGCTGTTCCGGCAGTTTGCACTTGACCTGTGGCTTCGCCGCTTCGGTTGCAGGAAGATCGACAAGGCCTACCCGCTATCGAAGACCAAAGCTCGCCCCTGAGGGCCGAGGGAGACTCGAATGGGGGCGAACGAGGGGCACAGGGGCACTGGGAAGAGAACACCGGATCCAGGTGGAAGAGAGTGGCGAGCATCTTGGCTGCGCAACCAATTTGCGCCAACTTGCAGTTTCTATGATTTGCGCCCGGAGAGCTCTATGTTCCACAGTTTACAGAGCGCAGGCACGTGCTCCTGGGCACTGGGGAAGTTTACCTGGACTGCATCCTTCACGACCTTCGAAGGCCAGGGTAGAATCAAATCCTCGGGTCATTTAAAGGCCACAGCACTCAGAGCACAAGTCGAGAGGCTTTATGGTGACCTGGAGATCAAAGTGGCGGATCCCGTCGTAGAGTTTTGTGAGACGGTGGTGGCACTCTGGCTGTCGTTGGCCATGAGATCCTGTTTGCATGTTGCTGCCCAGTTCTGTTGCGTCACATGACTCGATCCCGAGGAAACCAGTTCCCTGAAGTGCTTTGCAGAGACGCCGAACAAGAAGAACAAGCCTGGCTCTTTTTGTCTTGTGTAGTTTCCAGACCGGCCCTTTCTTGGCAGACGACGAGCAGACCGAGACTCCCCCTTCCTTCCTTTCTTAGGATCTACATGGTGGCCGAGCCTCTGGAGAAAGGCCTCGGCGAAGACATCGAGAAGGGCAAGGCCGGGGGCGCGTTGCCGGTCGCGGTCGCGGTGCGGCGTGTGGAGGGGGTTCGGGTTCGGAAACGTTGTTCGCTCTTGGGCAGGTGAGCATCGAGTGGAACAAGCGCCGCATGAGCGACTTCTTCACCAAGAACTACGACTGGGACAGCCGTGCTTGCACCTCCTGCAGAGCTATTGAGCTGCTTTGCCGCTTTAGCTGCGGAAATGTCGTGGTGCCGGCTAGGACCTCTTGGCATCCAGATCGGTTTGGGCATTCGGTCCGGAGGTGCGCAGCCCAAATCGGAGCAGCATTCCCGGCTGCGAGTCGCGCTTCGATTTGCTTCCCTTGAACTTGAGGTGAACGGGCCCAATGTCCTGGTCGACGATTGCCTGCCGAGTGAGGCGCCGTTCTCTCCTCTTGTGCCGCGGGGCGAGCGCGGCGCGGCCACCCATAATATTGTGTCAGAGGTGAACAAGAGCTTGCTTGTTCAAAGCAAAGATAGTCGAGAGCTCAGCAGACAGGAGATCTGCCAGTCATGCCATGCACCGGCTGTTTCCGTTCAGGCTTAGTGCAGGGCTTCCAGTGGGCTACGAAAGAAGGTCCCCTCTGTGATGTGCGCTTCTCAGTTTCTCAGAGTCCAGTGAAGCGCTCACCGAATGTGGCTGACGACATACTCCTGACACCCTCGCATGGTCCAGGAAAAGATTCGCAGCTGCAAGTTCAAAATCCTCAATGCTCAGATGGCAGAGGATGCGGTGCTGCGTGGTGGCGGCAGCTTGGCATAGATCCGCAATGGTGGCCGTTTCTTGGAAGCGTGAAGTCGGCTGTAGGCCAGATAATTCCCACAGCCCGGCGGGTGGGCGGCTCAGGCTGAGACAGATCTCACGTTTCCCATTCCTTGGCTTTGCAGGTGGCCTACTCGGCCTTCCTGCTAGCAACTCCTCGTCTGATGGAGCCGGTGATGCCGGATGCCCTGTGCTGTCTGCGAGAGTGACAGAGCAGAGCTTCCTTGCTTTGTGGATTTCAAGGGAAATGTGCCTATGCTCTTGAGAGATAAGTGAGAGAGTCGCCTTAGCTGTGGGCTTTGATCTGCAGGTTCTCGGATATCGAGTGCCCGGCCGACTGCGTAGCTGCCATTTACAACGTCCTCTCCAGGAGGCTGTGGACACTCGCGAACGCTCGAATTTCAAAGTGAAGTGCGAAAGTGAGAGGGAGAGAGAGGGAGAGGGAGGGAGAGAGAGGGAGAGAGAGTGTGTGCGTGTGTGTAGTGTAGGGGGGCTTCCCTCCTGCATCACAGCCCTGGCGAAAGAAAAGAGAGAGGGGGAAGGTGGAACACTTGGCAGTGATCTACCAGGATCCCGGGACCAGACACCCAAAGCAGCTGGGGGCTCTAAAGTAAGCATTGGCAGGGACGCCGAGAATGAATCCACACCTTGCGTGGAAACCAGCCACGCAAAGCTTCCCCGAACAAAGAGTGGGAGACGGAAGCAAGAAACGCCCGCAGGTGGTGCAAACAGGGCCCAAATGGTGGCTCCCACAACCGAGATTCTCCGGGTGCATTCAGCCGAAGGACGGCCGTGCTACCGGGAGAGCGCACTCGCCTTTTTGAGAATCCCGCAGACAACAAAGCCGATGCGGGCTACAAGGACAAAATTCTCCTTCCTCTACTTCCGAAAGGAAAGCACAGCCGAAACGGATGACGCGCTGGTACGCAACCATGCACCCCAGTTCGACCACACGATCTGCCGGAGCCCAGCCACGGCACCCGACGAAGTGCCTGTACCCCCCTTTACAACCAGAATTCCCACTTCACAACCCACAAGCCTTTCCAGAACACTTTGCAACCGGTTGCGATTGCTTCTTAACAAGCGTATTAACTGAGAACGTCAAAGCCTGGAACCTCCAGCAGCCTCCGTTAGAGCAACCATGCAGGTTGGAAAGTCTTGCTGGTTGCAATGTGGGCGTTCTTAAGCCGAATCCAAGACATAAATATAAATATAAATATATATATATAAGGACATATATATATATATATATATGTATATGCCTATATACTATTTGTTATATGTCTGTGTCTGTGCGTGAGGGTTCGGTATTGATGCTTCCTTGGTCGCTCACCTCACCGAGCTACTTGACTCAGGTAGTAGTTGATGTTTACTCTCGCATTCATAGGCACTCGGACGCAAGATTCCTCTTGCCAGGCGATGCTCAGCCGTAGGTCTGTGCAGCCGGAAATGGCTCGAACACTTGGATCAATTTCCTACACCAGTGTGTGCTTGGCTAGTGGCAGATTCTTGAGCCACAAAGTTGCGTTTGTGGCGGGGCACTTAGGAGGAAAATGCACTCTGCTTTGACTTAGTACCTTTATCTTGGTTTGCACGGTTTTGTTTGGTCATAGAAAGGGAAGACCAAGTAATACTTAATATTTTTTCTTGTGTGTGTTGTCGTAGACACGGCATCCTAGGCAATACTTCGTATATTTATCTTCGTTTTAGCGAGTGTGTAATGTCGTAGACAGGGCATCCTAGGCAATACTTCGTATCTTTATCTTCGTTTTAGCGAGTGTGTAACGTCGTAGACAGGACATCCTAGGCAATACTTGTATCTTTATTTTGGTTTTAGCGGGTGTGTGTTGTCAATAGACAGGGCATCCTAGGCAATACTTCGTATCTTTATCGTCATTTTAGCGGGTGTATGTTGTCATAGACAGACATGCAGACAGACATGTAGACATGCAGACAGACATGCAGACATGCAGACATTCAGACAGACATGCAGACATGCAGACATGCAAACAGACTGGTTGCAAAGTGGGGATTCTCAGGATCCACAGTTGTAAAGTGGGGATTCTCACATCGAAAACAGTGTCTGTGGTTGTAAAGTGGGGGTTCTGGTTGTAAAGTGGGGATTCTGGTTGTAAAAGGGGTTAATCTTTTCTCGAGGTCTACTACCAAGGGGCGCACTCCTTCCACGATAGGGGGACTACGGACTGCGAGGCACCAGACAACATACGCGAGGGGCACAGGCGTCTTCGAGCAACAACCGAGTGCGTACAACACAAGCTCTTGTGAAGAAAGGGGGCAGGAGGAAACCGAGTCTGATTTTGACGGGGACAACGGCAGCAGCTGCAATAACTACAACAAACACAAATGAAAACTGGCATTGAAACAGCGGGGGCATCGAGATGAGAAGGCTGACTGCGACGAAGACAACAGCAACTACAGCGAGGATCAGCGAGGACCTGCCTTCAAACCACGAGGGCACCCAGAAGGAGCAGGCCGAGACAACATCACCACCAACACCGCAGCCGAGGGGAGGACCCTGAACCAGCAACGCTCGCAGTGACGGGGACTGGCAGGTTTTCAGTCAAGCCGGAGCGTAGCGCGACGCTCCTTTGCTTCCTTTCGTTCAGGACCGTGGAGACGCTCAAACCAGTCAGTGGCTTCGTGCTGTGTTGGTGTGGGTTCACGGTTTCCACGCTCTAAGGTTGTGAGCCCCCAAGTCCGCGCAGGGGACAGTTGTTTGTCAGCAGATGATGCTTCTTTGTCAGCCATTGAGCTGACTTATTACCGCGGGATCGGAAGATTCAAATCTACAAAGCTCTTATTGAATCGAAACTGATGTATTCTCTGAGCTGCTTGTGTTTATCTTCCGCGGATCGCCGGCGTCTTGATGGCTTTCAAAACCGTTGCTTACGAAGTATTCTGGGCATACCACCTGCTTTCATCTCGAGAGTATCCAATGCGGAAGTTCTGCGCAGAGCTTGTTACCCCGCTGCCACAGACATGCTCCTGAAACGACAACTCCTCCTTTTTGGTAAAGTGCTGCGATCTGCATAC
>CAJNDV010036230.1:47957-68877 GCA_905221635.1 Symbiodinium sp. CCMP2456
TGGGTCACATTTGTTAGGGATAAGGCATGTCAATTCTTAAAAAGCCACCGTGAGATAACCAGACTTGTACAGAATCCTCATGTCTGGAATCATACGGTGTGCCAGTTTACCTGTCCACGCGCCGCCCGGCGTATGACCGACTGACTGACTGACTGAGCTGACGTGAAATGTCTGCCCAGAGTTCTGAAGCCTTTACTACAAGCCCGTATCAGGGAGGAAGAGTGTGAGACCCGAGCTGCGTGTCCTTTACGTGTCGGTGCTCAAGGGTTCGCGGGAGCGCGCTCGGATCATTTTTGTGCATCTGTGTCTCGTAATTCTTGGGTAAAGGCTTGAAGGTACGCCTTCGGCCTTAGGCGACCATGAAATCCACAACAGCGTGGCAGCATGCCCCGACATCTTCCATGGAAGCAGTGCTCCTGAACCTCGCTCTTTGTGTTCAGGATGAGGGGCTGTACACTGAATCTGATGATACTGGAAGAAGCGAAGTCAGCTGTGGGAAAGTGCACGATGGGTAGCACAGGAGCCAAGTCGGTTGGGGTATGGGTTGTCGTTCGGGGCAGTCCTCCTGGAGAAGAAGATGAGAGAGCACAAAACGACTTGCAAGATGGAACTTGCTCGCAGGCGTGGTCACGTCATTCGAGACCTGCCGAAGCCAGGTAGCCCAATGTACTCGGTCGGGCTCCCGATGTGTTTGCGGCTGTTGATGCTGCTGGTGGGTTCAACGAATGGTGATTAGCATTAGATGAGTTAGGATTCATAATAATTAGCAGTGGGACGCGGCATCGACACGCTGTTCCCATTTCCTCTAAGACTCTCATCTATCCTACAAGGCTGTTCAGAGGCATGCTGCTTTGCTTTGCCCTCAGGTGCACGCATACTTGCCCGCCATGGAGTCTTTCGGCTTCGAGACTGATCTCAGAACACACACGTCCGGACAGGTGGGGTGATCGGGAAGAGATGATGAGTCTCTAGGGCTTCAGGGGGCTGAAGTTCAGGCAACGGCAAATCACTGCCAGGCAATGTGCCAGACCTTCTTCGATCACTGGGAACATGTTCCTGGCGATCCGCTGGATCGGTCCATCCTGCTGCCCGCTCCCCGGACTCAGCACTCTCATCTCCGTGCTACGTCGTGCCGTGCTTAGGCGCCCGCTGGAGCCGGCACCTGCGCCGCACCTGGCGCGCGAGTTCATGCTCAAGATGAGGCGGCGAAAGGGCCTCAGCGAGGACACCTACAAGAGCCGTTGACATCTAGAAGCTAGAGACTGGAAATACGAAACCGCTGAACGGCAGACTATTCCTGACCAGGACGTGTCGGTTCACAAGTTCTTTGATGATCCGATGCTTCTGGAGCTCGCAAAGCAGGACCCCTGCACCCAAGAGCTGTCACCACATGTCAGGAAGCCTGTTGTTGGAGACAAGTCGACGGTATCCACTGGAAACACGCAGGATGCCGAGCTCAGCTCCTACTTCTGAGCGCTTTCGTAAGCGCAGCCTCGTAGTCCCGACACACCACCAACGCTACGTATGCAATGTGACACGAGCTGAATCCGACACCCTCTCAGACTCTTGGGAGACTTGGAGCTAAAGGGCAACAGTTGCCAATCACGGTCTCCGCGTCCGGTTGTTAGGTTTGCAAGAGTCTCAACTGTGCCATCCTGCGACACAACACAGAACTCAACGCTAGGGCCCTGGAACCGGGGGGTGTGTAATGACCGGGGCTCTGCCTGGTGCAGTGATGCGACGACGGCAGCCGGTCCGTTAAGAAACATGGCAAGCGTGCACTTGCACCGCAGACGGCGCTTTTCTTTTCGGAGTTCTGTCATACTTAGAGTGGTCCTGTCCTTTCCAGGCAGCGGCGGGGCTCAAGATCAGTCGTGGTAGGCAGTGATGACCACGCTGCTTATCACGCTTCTGCTCGCGGGTGTGTCTGGGCAACCGGATGTGGTGCCATTGCAGCATCATCCGCGGTATCCGGGAAGCCTGGACTCGACTGCCCTCGGCAATCTGAAGCAGAAGAGCGTCTTGGACCAGGAGCTTGACTTGAGCATCACGCGTGCCCATGCGCTGGTGGCAGAGCTCTTCGTGGGAACGCCACCGCAGAAGATGACCTGTTTGCTGGACACGGGCAGCTCTGACCTTTGGATCCCTTCCAAGCACTGCCAAAGCTGCGAGAATCAGCACCTCTTCCATGCCGACAGGTCCTCAACCTTCGTGCCCGAGCTGCACGAGACTGCACAGGGCCGGCGCCCTCTAGCAGTGCGTATCAGCTATGGAAGCGGCCAGATCACTGGCTACAAGGTGCAAGACACGATCAGCTTCGGAGGACGGGGAGTAACTATAGAGCTTTCCGAGAGATCAGTGGCGCAGTAGAGTTAAAGTAACCTACCTGCCACGCAGAAAACCAGGGCACACGGTCCGCAACCAGACGTTTATCATCGTCGAAGATGCCCTTCTTCCTCCAGACCGAGACTGGGACGGAATCTGCGGTCTGGGCTGGGAGACTATCTCGCAGCTGGGCCATCCGCTGTATACCAGGTTCCAGGAGATGGGTTTCAAGGCAGGACAAGCACGTCGTACAAAAAACGCAGCACGCCAGCCTTCCAGAAGCTTCAGCTTCATTTTGATTCTTGCTTCTGGGGTTCTTGCTCGCGAGGCGATGTTCACCTTCGTGCCGCAGGGCAGCCGCTCTGCGCATCTCTCAGTGGGCCCCTTTCCCCAGCATGCGGTTAAGCCTGGCACCACGGTCTGGGCGGACGCCGAAGTGGCAGGTATTCGCGGAGGCGCAAAGGAAAGAGCCCACAACGAAGCGAAGCCAGACCGCCCTAACGAATCACACCCCTCAGCCCGAACTCAAAGAAACATAGTAACATTCAACATTGCAGTGTGACCCACTCTTTGCATGTCTTTGCCGCGGAGGGCAGCGGAGCTTCTGGGTTACCACCGGCGGCATCGCAGTGCACAAGCAGACGCCTCACCCGGCCCGCTTTCTCGTGGACACAGGCCTTGCTTGCTTGCTTTTGGGCGCCTAGCTCATCCTATCTTCCGATTTTTCCGCTACGGCGTTGCCACAGGTTGGGTTGTTGACACTGTTGTTTCCAGGCACCAACCAAGTGCTGCTAGCCCCGCGACGCCTCTACATCAGCATCATGCGGTCGGTCCTGCCGAAGGATAAGCTCCTTGCCTTAGACTTGCAGCTTTTCTTGCTTGGATCCTTCCTTAGTCCGGGCCGTGCGTGGGTCGACGGGACAGCACGGACCGTGCACCCGCTTCGTGCATTGTTCAATGTCGTTTTTCAGGTTCCGTCTTGACCTTTGTCATCTTCAGTGGGATGCATATCGACATATAATCCACGGTTGATCCGAAATCACAATCGGCAGTCGAGGTTCAATGATCTCTGTGGCATTGACCACATGAAAGGCGGCGTTGTCTTCTGCGACTGCTCCATAGTGGAAGCCTCGCGAGACCTCCCGCCTCTCCGCATCTTTATCGCAGAGCACCCATTCGAGTTGCCGGTTGAAGAAATGTTTATCCGGGTGCCAGCCAAGAATGGCTTTGGAGAGGCTTGCATGTTGGCCATTCAACCGAACAATGTGGAGATCGGGAACGGTTTGGGCCCGGGCGTACCTCTTCCACTGCCTTTCGGAGGCCTCGGAGGCGAGCCGGGCCAAACTCGCAGCAGGCGGTGAGAGCCGTTTCTTTTTTAGAGAGTCGTTGTCGTGTCTTCCTGCGCCAATGACAGGGCTACTTCGAGATCTGCCGAAGCTGGATGGCTTTCCCTTTCCCTTCCCGAAGCTTGGGCCTTTGTTGAGCGAAACCGAGGAGCGCTCGGGTTCGACCGCGCCGGTTGCGTCCCCCCTTGAAAAAGGGCTCGGCATGCCTCTCTTCGGGGAGGGCACAGCAGGCAAGGGCGCGCTGCCCCTGCCCAAGCTCCTCCCTCTCTTCGGCGAGAAGGGCTCCGGAAACTCGTTGCCTTCAGTCGGAGGCCTTCATATCGGACCCCTCGGTAAAGGGGTCTTGTCAGAGCAGGTTCAGGAGCAAATCCACACTCGTCCGGATGGGACGGTGTGCAAAACTACCATCGTCGTCGTCAATGGCAAGGAGAAGAGTCGTGCCTCGGAGGCAGTGGTCGGCATTTTGACATTTGCAGCCTTCGGTTTCCCACAGAGCATCTCTTATGTCCAAACCATCACAAACGCGAAGAAGAAAGTTTGATCTCCGACACACAGGAGTTGGGGCTAACTCCAACCTTTCCGCTGTCTTAAACATTCGTAAACCAAAGAAATGAACAAACAGTCTCCAACACACAGAAGAAAGCCACACAAAAAACGCTTCAGGAAACAAAAAGCGAAGAAAATATAATTATTGATATATATTACCGTTTGCATAAACATGTACACAAGGCTTGCAGATCGAGGGTGCAGAGTACACACACATAACACACACACACATATATATATATATATATATGTATATGTATATATATATATGGATGGATATCTATATATACATGTAATAGGCCTATCTATACATAGATAGGGTTCATATACATATATGTTTATGTATATATATATATATGTATATAATCGCGGTAATGTACATATACCCTATACAGCGTCTCTAGGGATTACTAGCAGGGACTGCCAATTGCATTAAAGTCAGGACAAGCCTCCTATGAGGGGGGCGGCCTTGCTTGCATAAGCATGCATGGGGTTCCACATAGATCCTTAGGTGGGTTTATATATCTTATATATATATATATAGATATACGTATATTTTTTCCGTTGCCATAGGGTCCTTGAGTCTACAGTTTAGCTTCGCACTTGCAGAATGAAAGCCGACCAAATCCAAACTGGTAGTGGAGAGCCGATACCCGGTGGACCAGCTAAGTTGACGGCGGAGGATCTATCATAGACCTCCTTCTTTGAAAGTTTGAAGTAAGTTGATGTGAACAGGGGCAACTTCGCAACTGTGGCAAGCACTCTGAACAATCCGGTAAAGACGTGTTGACTCATGTAATTGGCAGCACGAACACGATTACCTACATAGACTGTCACAAGTCAGGTAGGAGGCATTCGGAGCTTGTCGATCAGGGAGATGAGAGACAACTGAGGTCAGTTGTTACACGAAGCAAACAAGGTACTCGAGTTGGCCCGCAGGGGCGAGACATTGAGCAAAGGTATCAGAATGAACCTGTCGAGTTTGAGAATCTCGGCGCCCTCACAGCTTCGGACGCAAGCTTAGCGGGCGAGGCAGGGTTCATTCCTGGCACCATCTGAGCGACCGCATTCGCACACCGCCGAAATCAGGGACGGATCGGGAGAATCGCGCACGCTCCGACATCCCCCCTTGGTCCTCACAGACGGCAGAAGTTCGGCCGATCACTGAAATGCCGACACCCCTGCTGCTTGGTAAAGCCCAGGATCACGGCGACAGTCGATGTTTAGGGACGACGGGGATCGTACGCCGACCGGGTAGACACAGCGACTCAAGCACCGATTGATTCACAAGAAGCATGATGCCTGACTTGGTAAGCAAGATCATCCGGTCAGGATTGTACAGGATCAGTCGTGCGAAACTGAGCACATACTAGCGCATGGAGAGCCAACACCTCACGTGGGCAGCATTTTCGAGTACTGACCGCAGCGGTTGAGCAGGCCGCCGACGCCACTCACGAGTAACACTGCCTGTAGTGGATTCAAGTCTTGTCGCTGCAACAGAACAGGTTGAGTGTGAAACCAAGTGATTGCTGTATCCGCTGCCACGGGGCCTTTGAGGTTCGCGGTTCCAGAAGAAGAGACAAACAAAGTTCGGAAAAGGCTTTCCCCCAGAGCCCCAAACTTGGCCCCAAACCCAAAAATACTCAGATCCTGCAACCTTTCAGCCTTAAGCCCTAACTGAACTTAAGCACAAAAAATGTCCCGCATGTCTTGTGAGGAACGGAAGACTGCTCGAAGCCTCGAGCAGACATGGCTGACGAGGTCAGGCGGCTGCAGCTGGTGGTTCCCATGGTACTTCGGCTGGAATTTGAGCATCTATGCGTGCATGTATACATATACGACCTGGCTCTGTGTGTATGGTACACATGCATAGTCGCTCCGTTATTCAGTGTGGTGAGTTCAGTGTTGACCTTGTGGCAAAGCCCAACCCGAAAGTCAAAGATCCCAAGGGCGGCATTCTGGAGCTGCCGCTGGATCCATCGGGTGATGCGAGTGACCAAGACGAGGGCCCCGATGCTCGGGCTGAACTTTCTCGGGATGTAGGCTTCGCGGTGAAGGTTCGAAACACTCTTTGGCCCTGAGCGCGTTATTAGCTCCTTGAACCTCGAAACCCGCCTCCGAGGACCTCAAAGCTTCCCTGGCCCAGGAAATGTGGGTTTTAGGCGGCATGTTTCTGCAGCGGTTCGTCGTGTCCTTCGACTTCGACCAGGCACTGCAAAGTCTTCAAAGCAGGAGCTGCCGGGGAAACCGCGTGTGTGAAGCCCTGTCGTTAAATCTAAAAAAGCAGGGCGAAAGCAAGCCTTGCATGCACCGGCTAACGGTGGCTAACGGCTAACAGATACCATGCTGCAATATGCAGCACTCTGGGAGGCCAAAGTTAGGCACCTGCAGAGTGTGACATCTTGAACAGTATATTCAGTTTATCTTGAGCAACATAGGCTGTGGGTTATCATGAATCACCGAAGCAAGGAGTCATCCATATCTGCGATGTAAGTGAAGTAGAGAAGGCACATGCGACGACAGAGATGTAGCTAGCTTACTAAACCGTGTGGTAGCTTCGGCTATCTCGAGGGTCGTTCCAAGTGTGTGTGTGTGTGTGAGGTCAAAAGCCATGTATTGCATATGATGTTGCGCTTTACAGCGGGATTTCGTTTGTGATTGTGCGGGGTGGTGTAAGATCGCGATTCGGTCTAACGCTTCCATAGTACTCGTAGCTCCAGCTTCAACACCCAGTCCGTCCTGTCCCGCCATTCTCTTCCGACACCCACCCAAACAACAGACAGACGCCCGACAATTGCAGTACTAGTATCACCAGTCATGAGTCTTTAAGAGTAGCAGCGCATTGTATTCGTGTGGTAGGCCCTGTAGCACTGCGCGCAATCACGATATGATCCACGTAAATGTGCAGCGAGGGGTCTGTCCGACGCGAGGTAGTGTGTGCCCGTGCAGTCCCCGGACTTGAAGATCCTTGTTATATTTGTTATTTTGCACTGTTTGGGTTTATGATTAGCTTCGTCGATTTGTTTGCAAGTCCTGTCAGCTGCCGGTGTCGAGGATGCCCAAGGGGTCTCGGAAGCACGCAAGGGCTGATTCCAAAACAACCACAGACTCATCCGAGAACAAGACTCCGGCTGAGTCGGAATCAATTCACTAAGCACCGTTTGCGTTTGGAATTTAGGCTTGAATGTTCAGGGTTGACGACTTTTTGTTTCCATGTTTTGGAGTCAGCCTCACGGGTCGAGCAGGTAAGGTTCTGGGCTCAAGCATCCCTCGAGCATCGGCTGGAAATGTTTTTTCCACCTTGCCAATCCATTTGATGGAGTTCGCGGCGCTTGGAGTGCCTGACAGGATCCAGCTGCCGTAATTTGGCCGTATCGCCCAGAGCTTGTGAACAGCTCGTTTTCAGCAGGTGGAGTGTCCGCGCCCGAACTGCTTAAATCGGGCTGCCGAACCGTTCATGTGCGTATGTCAAACTGACTGACTGGTACGCGGATCCGGAAACCGTCAACAACCCAGTTGCATCCACGCACATGCACCATGCGACTCCGACAACACGACGGCGACGGAGCGGCGACTTTGACGACCCGACGAGCCACCCCAATGTCGCGATCTGATGCACGGCTTTGAATTCGTAGATCAGCACCTTGACTAGACCTCTAGATCCTGGCAGGGCCGAATTGGAGTCGCCGAGCCGGTGAGTGAGGCTGAGAATGTCCCTGTTGTGACCTAGCTATGAAGTCTCATTGCTGGACCCGCGAGGTCGACGGCACGTTGGGCCTTGCCAGCCTGCGCGGAGTCAAGTACCAGGGGAGTTCCTGGGCGTGGCCGTGGCTTCGAGGGCACTAGTTCTGAAGATGGTGTTTGTGTTTTTTTGAGATCCGGCAGAATTTCAACTGCCCTTTTCTTTCTGCAACTGCACGAAGCTTTTCCCATGAACATCTACGGCGCCAAGCATCAACATGCTGACATGCTGAAGCCTTGAATTCCAAACGGCTGGGGCCGTTGTGTTCGAGCATCCACAGCTTCCCTCAACTTGCTAGCTAGGCAGCACTCTGCGGTTTGTTGCATGTAAGAAGTGATTAAAAATGTGGTCAGGTTGGTGGCTTGTCTGTCCCCAGTGGGTGTCAGGGCATGTGTTTGCATGAATTCATTTTTCAGTGCTACAAAGTTACTCTCCCACCGGACGAGTCCGGAAAGTCGAGAGCTTGTTCGCATTCGTGTGATGAGGCTGGGCGCCTGGATGGCAGGCACGTCTAGAGGGAGAGAGCATGAGAGAGCGCCACTTGTCTAGGCCTTGAACACGAGCTTGGGTGTGTCGGGCTTTCGATTTTCTTCGCTTGTTGAGGCATCCTGCTCGCGTTTTTGGTGGCCCTCATTGCATGTGCAGCTTTCCGGGTGACATCCCGCAAGCTGGAACCACTGATCTCTGAAACGGAGGGCTCGACTGGGCCGCTGGGATCTTGAGCGTTCTTTGAGGTTGTGAATGGTCTGCAGCCTCGTCACTTAAGCAAAGCAAGGATGTGCGAATGAGTCACACTCGCCC
Source organism: Symbiodinium sp. CCMP2456 (assembly GCA_905221635.1). NCBI lineage: Eukaryota > Dinophyceae > Suessiales > Symbiodiniaceae > Symbiodinium > Symbiodinium sp. CCMP2456. The sequence continues at coordinate 56,718 of CAJNDV010036230.1, forward strand.
TAGTCGCAGAACCCCGGCGTCTCGGCGCGAGTTTAGCTGCCAGCCCCGGAAGTACCGGACATCACATGTGACCCATTGTGACCCCCAAGGACATGGGAAGATCGAAGTGCTGACGATGCTGTACAGTGTTTGCACCCGATTTTCGGCAGGGCATGGGAAGGCATGGCTTGCAGGGCATTCCAGCCACGGATGGAGCGTCGCGATCTTTTGCACCCTGTACAGCAGTCGTAGGGTGAGCAGAGCATCGGCGGAGCACGACTTGGCGTTGTTAGCCATGTGGTGGCTCAGCAACTGTACCTGGGCCGTACCAAGGGCGATTGCGGAGACCTGGCACAAGTAGGTCGCGAAGCGTTCAGGAACCGGTAATTTAAGCTGCGGCACCTTGAATGTTCCTGATCTCATGGCTTAAGCAGAGGAAGGGCAGCCATCCAGACAAGCTCAGGAGCTTTTTCCAGACAAACAAGCGAGGCTTCCAGCTGCCTGCAGCTCATCCAAGCAGTCCTGTAGTGTAAATCCCAGTCTTGAGCTGTGCGGGTGCACAAGCCGGTTCGAACAATAGACAGTCATCCTTTAGACGGACATAGTCCAAGAGCAACGATGACGACAAGCCGGGGCCCTACATTCTTTCAGCATGCAGTGTCTCCACTATGCTGATGCTGCTTTTGGTCAGTGGGCAGGTCAAAGTATTATGAAGCGGACGGTGTACGTTGGTGGTTTGGACGAACAGGCTGCTGCCTTTGCATCCTTCCACATTGCAAACAACAGCTTTTCGACGACGTTTTTCGATGTGGGAGCCTTTAGGACTTGCAGACTTGAATTCGGCACTTAAGCCACGATCCCGATAGTAGAGAACGAATCATGAATTTTGCAAAGATCCTGTCCACCAGGGCACGGAGGCCCAGGAGATGCACTGTGACAAAGCACATATGAGTACATCTTCATCTTACACAGGAAGGACACGCCCCAGATGCTCCCCATGAGCGTACGACGGTTGCGATCACTTGCGCGAACGCGCGCGCGAACGCACGCCCTCCAGCAACTCTGGTGGTAGCCTTTCCGCTATGCCACTCGCGAGACGCCTCTGTCCGGGCAGGTCGACCGCAAGGTTTTGGAAGAGGCTTTTGTGAAGTTTGGGGATCTGAAGACGGTGTCGTCCTCGCCGACAACGTGGAAGGGGAGGCCGCGAGACATCGTCCCTTTTTCGGCCTCCGAGGTTGAGATTCCCCTGGACATGAAAACTGGGAAGCCGCGAGCTCGAGACTCTCAGAGTCTGCGAAAGGCCGAGCCGTCTTTTCCTGCGTCGCAACTGTCGCCGAGGCACCGAGGCTTCGGCTTCGTGGAGTTCATGGAAGTTGATGATGCAGAGGCAGCGCCTGACCTATTTGGTGTTTTGAGAAGTTGAATTTTGTTTACTCGTACCAGCGCCAGCGACGACATACGGACTCTTGGTGTCTTTCTCAGGCAGAATCTGTGACGATGGGTAAGAAACTCATTTAGTGGATGCAGGTTACCCTGGATTTCTTGTTTAGACAGCCCTTGTTCCAGTTTCCAGGGGTCAGGGTTCCCGGATTTCTTATCGCCCCTTGGGCTGGATTTCATTTTTATTCGCGGGCTTTCCGGCCAGGCAAAGGGCCGAACCCATGCCACAGGAAAATGAAAGGTCCAGGAGCTGAACTTGTAATTTTCCTGTTGAGCAGTCCGATGCAAAACCAGGAAAACAAGAGCTCTTTTCTCGTTTCCTCATGGGTGGTCCAAAGAAGCAAGAGATCCATGCAGGGGCTCAATTTCGTGCTTGCCTTTTGGGCGGTCCGGCCAATAGCCAGGAAAACACAACACAAAAGGGGCTGAATTTCTTCTTCCTTCTGGGCGGTGCGGCAGGGCAAGGGACCCGAACCACGACCGTGCTTGGCCTTGAGCCCCCAAGCTTCAAGCCGCAAACTCTCCGCAGGGTGTTTGGGGTCTTTCGTTTCTAGTTATTGGGGCAGCATTTCACGAATTTCAATAAGACCCACAGGATGCAGAATTTCTTGTTCTCTTCTTGGGTGGTTCCAGTAGATTCGGCAAAAACAAGTGCTGGCGCAGTAGCCACTTCGCCCATGGTCTCAGGCTGCCATCGACAACATGCACTCCGCCGAGCTTTACGGTCGGACGCCAGACCCTCAAACCGAGATCTTCGTGTTACGCTGGTGCCTTCGCATGCTCCTCTGTCTGCCAGGATCAAGGTGAATTTGGCACGTGCGCCGAAGAATACACCGACCACAGAGTCGAACAGGCGGGTAGGGCCCCGGTAGGGCGCGGGCAGGAGAGACTTGCGCTGACTTGACCTTCAGTTCTGCGCCGACTCTCGCTCGGGACAGGCCGATCTGGGCAGATGATTTCTTCTATCGCAAGAAGCTGAAGGAGACGCGTTTCTTGGGGCGTTTCACCTATAGGCGGGATTTGACCTGAGTCGCCCTTTGGCTCTAAGAAGACTGTGTCGAACACATTAGTGCATTTCTTGCGTAGGTTTCTCTAGCTCATAGCATGGGATGGGCGTGGGGCTCACACGTGCCGTGCTCATGCTCGCTATGCTTGCTGAAATCACGGAGTCACAGACATTGGTCTCGGCCGGTCCGGCACGGGACTGGGCGGCTTGCGTCCAGTCCAGGGAGTGGTCGGCATTCCGGCATCAGGTCAGTGCCACCTTGGTGGAAGCGGGAACTGAGACTCCGACGGTGGGGCGGGATTTGGTTAGAAAGGCGCGGGTGCTCCTTCAGCGGTGGCAGGTTCCGGCTGGACAGTGGCAGGTCATGCTGGGCGGCGCCCGGCCTGCTGGCGAGTTGGAAGAAGCACATTGCGGAACATCCGTGGACGTGACCCGTGGTGTCCTTGCTCAGGATACCAGTCGCGGATTTCACCCCTACCATCTTCTAACATTGCCTCATGACAGTCCTGCCTGGAGAGAGGAGGACTTTCTGCGATGGCGCCGGGACTTTTGTTATTTGGGCTATGTGGTGGCTCTCTACGTGCGATCTGCTTCGCGCATTGGCCGCTCCAGGGCCTTGCAAGAGGAAGAGAATGTGAAGCTGTCAAGGGAGGATTTGCAGACTGCCTCGTCCATGCTGGGTCGCTGCCGGGAGATGGACTTTCTGGATCGCTCCGTGTGGGGTCTGCAGTCCCTGGACCTCGACGTGAGTCTGCTGCGTCTCGGGAGTCCCATGCCGCAGCCCGCCCAGGGCGAGGCTCCCCGCATGGGCGGAGCGCCATTTGCGGTCGCGGCCTGGCGCGGCCTGGCGGAGGACTTCCCCACGGAGCACCGGAACGCCCAGCAGAACCTCTGGCAGGCTTTAGGGAACGGTGCGAGGTTCCGAAGAAGTCTGGAGGCCCAGGTCGCGCGGAGCGTGGCTTCGGGATCGCTCACTGGCTGGCAGGGCCCAAAGCCTCACTGGCGACAGCGGCCGATAGAGGTGGCCCTCTTTGCAGTGCCTGTTTGGTATGCCACGGAGTTCTTGGTCGGCATTCTGCGTTGGCGTTTCCCTGCTTTACCGGTCTCGGTCTTCTGCGCACCTCTAGGAGGCTACAACTTACCAAGGTCAAACGAGCTGCGACACCTTGTCGAGCCTTTGCTGCAGGAACCCGCAGAGCTGCAGGTTTTGCGCTTGATCGAGGGCTACTGCTGCAACTGGGAGGAAGTGGATTTCCAGGTGGTGCGAGTTGCCTTGAAACAGCTGGCTCGCAGGCTCGCGCGCTCATCCTTTTCCTTGCTGGTCTGTGCCGGGCCACTCTGGCTCTGCCTGCTCCTGCGAGAGGAGGGACTCGACTTGCCGCTGCTGGCCCATTGCCTCACCTTCCAGGACCTGGATTACCCAGGCGACAAAGACCAGAACGTGGCTTGGGTGCACCGGAAGATCCTGGAGAACTTTGGTGCCGCGCCTGGCTCCGGCGGCTCCGGCGGCTCCGGCGGCTCCGGCGGCTCCGGCGGCTCCAGCACTGGGGTCTTGGGGGTCTTGGTTCAGGACGACATGCAGCGGGTCTACTACCCCATGATCTTCGACTTCACCCGGCAAGGGAACTTCAGCCATGCAGGCCAGCTGAGCTTCTTCCAGATGCCCTACATTCAGGCTCGCTACACGCAGCGTCGTCTCAGTGCGACTCGGCCGGATGTGGATGAATTGTCGAGGTGCTCGTCGTGGTTGCAATTACACGCAGCTTTCGTTGCATCCTGACATGTGCCGTTGGTGACTGCGACCGTACCCGCTCGTGCCGTCTGATCAGGAAGTGGTGATCCTGAGGGAAGGCACCACGAAACGTTGGACCCTCTCGCTCCGGGGCCACCTTTGGTACCTGAAGCTGAAGCAGATGGCCGCGGCCCAAACGGAGCCTCGTTGCTGTTGAGGCTGCAGCTGCGCTTATGCTGTCGCATTTCTTTCATGCCCTTCCTCAGGAAAGAGAGCTGCGCTGCTGTCAACTGCGATTTTTGAAGGACGAGTCGGCGAGGATCCCTTACTCGGAGATTGCCGAGCATCGGGCCGCCGTGTTCTTTCCGGGCATCGGCCATGCCAAACTCACCTTGCATGAGCTTCGGACGATGGGGATCCCCACCCTCTTCCCAGCGAAGAGTCTCATGTACCGAGTGGAGGACCTGATCCTGGACCCGCACCAGCCCTACAGCGGAAGCTTCCTGGTGCAGACTTCGGTGTTGAGGGCACCTCCCTCAAATTTCGGAAGAAGACAACGTGTTCAATTCGGCTTGCCCTCGCATCAAGTGTAGTGGTAGCACGTCCCAGACGGGACACCATTATGCGAGGCTACGACGGCTGTGGCTCACAGCTGGGCGTTGGGGCAATGCGACCAGGCTGCAGCAGTGGTTTCTCAACAGACGGCTAGATGCGAAGCATCTGGTTGAGGTTTTTGCATGCTCAGTACGTCCGTTTCTACTATGTGCAATTTTGCTTGTTTTGCATGACGGCAGGTGTTCTTTCTGCTTGCCATAAAGTTAACATCATGGTATCTGCTGCATATCATCGGAGAGATTCAGACCTCGGACCACTTTGGATAATCGTCCGGGTCAGGACTGCGACAACTTCCAGCAAAACAGTTTTCAGATCAGTTCCAGTATGCATGCTAAGCCAGCACGAAAATTGTCATCAACTCAGTCTAATATAGTCTACATGCATTTTTGACATGAAGGATCATTCTGCTTTTTTTCAGAAGCTGTGCGGACCCGCCTCGGCCGACCTTGCTAGGCGCTCCACGGCTCCGTGGATTTTGTCGTTGTGTGGATGGCGGCGCCACGCCTACTTCATGGAATGGTCCAGCTTCTACCGCTACCCTTATTTTTTGCATTTCGAGAGACGCCTGGAAGTAAAATTTGTTAGTGGCTTTCTTCTAGTACTTTTGCATCAGCATGGTTGATTCTACTGCCCATGCCCTTTCTCACGAGCACTGCAAATCTCCGTGACCAACATAATGGCCCTTGCCCAGCTTGAATCTCAACACCGGCTGTCGGCATGAGCCTTGTGCAGACATGACTGGGACCGGTCTATTGCACCGTGGGTAAGGTATCCCTCATCTTTTTGCGCTCGTTGCTTCGATGTCCTCGCCAGAGCTTTGGAGTCTGAGCCTAAAGATGCGACGGCTCAATGTGCGGCTCCGGGCGGACGAGGCTGGTGCACTGGTGAGGTGGGTAGGTGTTTTTGACTTGTTGCTGCGAAGCAGCGTGAGAGGTCACGGGGTGCCATCAGATTGGCGGGTTGGTCTTGCAGGTGAAGTTCTGGGGCGATTTGATCTTAGCCCTCGCCTCCACGGAGAAGATATTTCGGCCGAGAACCAGCGAAACTTTTGGGGCTGTTCGCAGAGATCCCAGCTGCTCCTTCGGGCGAAAGGAAGAGAATTCCACCGTTCGGTCCTGGCTGGCCTGCTGTGCCAGTACCTGTGGCAGCTGCAGCGACGAGAGGTGCCTCCCGACTTACAGCAAGGGCTCTCTTCACAAGAACGGGTGGGTTGCTTCCATCTATCTTTAGCTTCCCAGGTGCAGGCAACGTGGCGATCCTCGTGCCTGCTGCCCTTCGGAGTTAACACAGAAAGCTCCTCGGCTGGCTTTGTTCGTTGAGGAAATTCCTTAAACTGCTTGAACTGAACCTCTCTGGCTTTCTGAGAATTCATCGCGCGCAGTGCGCTGAGGCCTGCAGCCACAACGGTCCGCCTTGTCGAATGCATCGCATTCATCAAGATGTGGCTCCTTCGTAAACGTGGCGTTGCCCAAGATTCCACGTGGACCAGAGCGAAGAGTTCAGAGCTTGTGAGTGTGAAAGCACCGTGTTGGAAGCTGCGAAGAGCGTCGAAATGCGGCTCCGCGTGCTCGCGTGGGAAGTGCTTCGGATCCGGAGCGCCCCCGAGGGGGACTCGAGGAGAGGCAGAGGGCCGTGCTTGTCCTGGCCCGCGCTGGGCCGCGTGGAGCTGTCGCTCGCCGTCGCTCGCCGTCGCTTTGAGGTCATGCAGACCAAGGAAGTCGAATCAGTTCCAGCGACCCCGATGACTTCTATTGAGATCACCGCACGAGCTGCGACTGGAACACTGAACGGTTGAACAGGACGTCGCAGACGGAGTTCTGCAAGTTCTTTCAAGTTGGAGAGCATCCTGATGATGGGACGCTATGTAACAGGCAGTATAATGGCTAGCAGAAGTAGCTGAGGTCAGATTTGCACCGTGCTCCGCACCAAGATGTGGCCGTCAGCTCGATTGGCATGCGTAGCATCGCAGAAAAGGATGCCGAGCTGGGGACGAGAAGGAATTGGAGAGCTGCGAGCCTTGCAGGAAGAGGGGCTCGAAGAGGGAGAGGGCCACGGCTCCCGGCCGGCGTGGCGTTTTGCTTTTGGTTTCACGAGTTCAGAGCCGACGCTTTGCTGAGGTCTCGGCGACTCCTGATCAGTCCAAAGCCAGAGCGCTCCCGGCGAGCCTGAGCCTCCGCCGGCCAAAGTCCCCTCTGAAGGGAAGCCGCGGCGAGCGGCGCTTCTGGGGCGAGACTTGAGGTCGGGCCAGGACTCCACGGAAGAAAAAGGATGGAGAATGCTGCGGGGCGAGTCCGAGTCACTGCTCAGTCCCAGCTGGTCTGGACACAAATCCTTTCAACCTTTGTCGAGCAGCCGTGCTGGCTTCTGGAACACGTCACATGTCGTAGGGTCAGGACAGAGGCCAGAGCAGTAGCCGAGAAGGCTTCGAGTTGTAGCCAGGCTTGCGAAGTGGCTTGGGACGGGTTGGGGATGGGAGCATTTCTGGCTCGTTTCATTCGGGGCTGGGGCTAGGACAAACGACGCAAGCTGACAGAGATGACCACGCCGAGCTCTGGATAGAGCCAACATGGCGGTTCCTCTCGGCTCGTCCTCAGGCCGGCGGCAGCTTCTGCCTTTGAAGTCCTAAGGCGACTTTTTGCGATGCAAGGCCTGGAGGCCAGGCGGGCTGTCTCCTGGCGCCAGGCCGGGCCATGCTCGCAAAAAGAAGGCCAGCTACCGGTGGCTTCGTTTCCCAGGCCGACCACCTGGTCACCGAATCTTCTCATCGGGCCGATGCGAGTCGTGGCCTCTGCCCTCCGCCTCTCCTGGCCCTTGCCCGCATGCCTTGCACGCTCAGGCCGAGCTGGAGCTAAACGGCTCGTGGCTTCCGGGCACCTTCGGTGCGGCTTCTGAGGCCCACCTCTCTGTGCGACTGTCGGTCATTTGTGAGAGGCCATTCGTGGCAGTCTTCGCCTCCAGCACGGCCGCTGCGGTCAGCATGCGGTCTGCACGGAGGCCAAGGCTGGAGTAGTTTAGGCGAAAGCGAAGCATTTCGGTGTGCCGTGATAGCCAGGCCGCTGCTGCGGTCGCTGCGCACTGGCAAGGCGACACCGACACCCCAAGAAGGCAGTGAAAAAGCTGCCTTTTGGCTTGGGCCCTGGCATGCCCTGGGGCGGCCCTAGCCTCGCTCCGAAGTAGATGACGTGCTTCCGAGTGCTTGGCAGGTCCATCTGCCTCGTGGCAGTGTACATCAGTTGCGACGTGGGTGTGAACCTCTGCAGCGAGGCTGCTTCCCAAGGCGGTCCAGGGAAGTCCAAACGGTCCAACCGCCCACACGGGCTTTCACAAACCTCCTTGCTCTCTGGGAGGCTATCAGAAGGCCAGTGCCGTGCTGGTCACCTCTCTGGTCTCTGCGGTCATCGGCGGTAACCTTGGGAAGTTCGCCGGTTTTCCAGAAGCTCAGTGAGTTCGGACTGAGGTGCCGTTTGGGCAGTTCGACATGATGGATGGAGGCTGGGAGCGGCTGAGACCCTTCCGGAGAAGTCATACAAAAAGCAGCTCCACTGCACTTTCCCCAGAGGGGGGTGCAACAGTGCATGGCGCCGGAGAATGCTGGGAACTCGGACGCAGCATCAGCTCCAGACCCACCCAAAGCATCTCGAGGTCTTCTATCGTTCCAACTTTTTTGCTTCTGTGTGCGTTGCTCAGTCTAGACCGAAGCTTCGGAGAAAAACATCCGGCTCTGGATAGCTCTGGTCAGGTTGTTTGCCTGTTCGAGCATCTCGCTCCTGAAGGCACCTGTGAGCTCGGCTTAGCACATTGCCAGTCTACGCACCGTGCCAGGCCTTTGAGAAACAGAGTGCTGCTTTCATCAAGCTAGTGGGCCAGGCCCGAGTTTCAGAAGTCCACTCCGCGACGTGTTCAGATTCAGTGTGCGAGAGAAATTTACGACATGTCCTTCTGACAGTTGAAGCTACCGCTGGCGGCCTTTCTGGCGCGGTACTTCCTCGGCAAGAGGCCGGGCTTCCTAGTGCCTTCTCTTCTGCACAGCTGCACACTTGTTTAGCCGTTTAGCACATTGAATTCCATCAGTGAAAACAACAACTTTGCAAACCAGATCCGCAGGGCAATGGCGCCCGCTTAGCATACATCGCCGAGCCCAAGGATAGCGGTACTATCCACTGATCATTTCCTAGTAGCTGCAGCTGCTGACTCCTCCTGCTCCTCCTCTTCCTCCTCCTAGTCCTCCTCACTAACTGCTACCTAATAACTACTGTACCAACTTTTAGCCACCAACTACCAGTTGAATGATTATTTGACTAAATGACTATTGCCTATTGCTATTCACTATTAACTACTAACTATCAGCTACCAACTACTGATTCCTGACTGTTGGCTGCCAACTACTAACTACTATCTACTAGTTCGTGCGATTCTGTGAGGAGGTGCAGTGCGCCCCCTGGTTTCCTAGTCCTGGTGTGTCAGAGGACGGCACTGCCAAGTAAGTGCAGTGCAGCTATCCGTGCCTTGCAAAGTGAGGGCGTTCGCACCCACGGGCAATCAATCAATCAATCAACCAGCCACAAACTACGAACTGCCTCCCCCCACTTCTGCCGACTATCTGCTACCCACCGCCTACTACTTACTACCTTTTACAGTACCTACTACCTACGACCTGCTACTTATTTTCCTACAACCTACCACCACTCGCGTACATATACTTCGTACTGCACCGCACATATGACGCAACATAATGCACGACGTAGTAGTAGAAGAGGTAGTATAGTAATATAAGTCGTCGTCGTAGTCGTCATCGTAGTAAGCACTACCAGCTGGTAGTGGTGGTGAGGAGGAGTAGCAGTACCAGCAGCAGCAGCGGCAGCAGCAGCAGCAGCAGCGGCAGCTGCAGCAGCAGCAACAGCAGCAGCCGGAGCAGCAGGCAACAGTGTGGCAATGACAACAGCAGCAGTGGCAGGTAGCAGCAGTAGCAGCAGTAGCAGCAGTAGTAGCAGTAGTAGCAGTGCAGTAGCAGCAGTGGTACCAGGTAATAGGAGTAGCAGTCACGAGAATCACAGTCGGAATCATGGTGACGATAGGAGCAACATCAATACTTACAATAGCAGCAATGAAAATCACGTTATCAACTGCAATCACGAGTGACGGCAGCTTGCGCCTGAGATTATTTCGGCTTACAACGAGTTTGAACCCGCAACATTCTGACTTCCCCGATGTACTCGATGCTCAGACTCCGAAGCTCTTTTGATGCTCAAGTACAGGTACTCCCTGGCCCTCAAATTGAACATTTGGACTATCTCCTGTGCTTGTGGGGCCATCGTGGCCCGGGCCTGAGAAACCAGGCTTTCGTTGGGTGTCAAGGTTTACGGAATTGGGCAGGCATCTCGGTCCGCCTGTTTTTCGTGTCCTTGGTGATCTGGTCGCAAGCGTGAAGCTGCCGTACATGCGTGCAGACACCAAGTAACTATTAGATGAAGGGAACTGGCCCTTGCTCACTATCGTGCTCAGCGAATCTGCTTGGGTAGAGAGGAAGTTCTTGGAGAAGCTCAAGGATGTACCTGGAATGATTAGCTGTTGAGCTGGCTCCAGTGCGAAGACTAGCTATTTGAGTGGGCGTATCTGCGAAGTGCTGTTTCGGAAGAGGACAGTAAGCAAGCCCCACTGCTGAAGTCCGAAGAGTGCCCCCCGTGACCCTCATGTCACTCATGACAAAGGCTGGAAATACATGGTAGGGAAATACGTGGAAGCTGTTGGTCAAGCCGGTGCCATGAGTTCGGTCGATTTGCCGTGGTATGCCGTAGGGGCAAGGCCTGCGAACAGATCAGCGAGGTTTATTTTGATGCCATGATTCAACAATCTGTTGACGGCTTTCGTTTATCCAACAAACAGGGGCATCCGGCCGTACGGTTGTTTTGACAGCGCGAACACGTTGCAGTTGTGTTGTGAGGGTGGCTGCTGGAACGAGACCATTGCCAACTTCTATTTTTGCTGTTCCGATGAGGGTGTTCTTGATCGTGCCCACATTCCTGCTGTTCTTTTACAAGACTGGAGCGAAGACGGGAGCCTGCACGAAATGCAGCAGATGTGGCCCCGATTTCCTGGAGCCAGGTGTGTGTTGGAAGCTAGCACACATCTGACAGCTCTTCAGTACAGTTTCCGTACCTGTGCGGCGGCTTGCCACAAAGTCGCAGCTTGTTTCAGACGCTGTGCCGAGCGACAACTATGGGCAGCGCAGCTTGAGAATATCACGCTCGGGACGACCGATGGCTACGAGGCATCCCGGCCGACGCCTTGCTGGCCTCGCAAAAACGGCTGGCATGGCATCTCAGTGGTGCTTGCAAACCAGCTACACAATTCAATGAAAACAATAAACACCTACATGTTCGAGATGAGCCAAATGCGCCTGGACAAGGAGCAGACTGCCTACGAACCGCTGCCTTTGACTGAGCAGTTCAGGTTTCCACCGCGGCCCTTTGGCTATCCACTGCGTGCTGTGGAGGCGAAGTGCCTTCCCGGACCCGCCAAAGCACACCGTGGAGCCGTGCTGGAGCGCCTCGCACACGAACTGTCTTTGTCAAAGAGGGATGCTCTCAGCTTTGTGGAGCTGGGGGTTTCAGTAGGAAATAGCTTTAACATATTCGATTTAGAGTTTCTCGATTGGGTCTCTACGGTTTAGCTTGCTGAGCTTTGGTCGAACATCTTCTAAAGATCTGAAGTGTGAAGTGCAAAGTTCTGAAGCTCGAGATAGCTCGAGTTTTCAGAAGGAAACTCGAGGCTTCAAAAGCTTCAGAGATTCATTCTTTCCAGCCACATGGGGCGGCTCCTGGAATAATGTATATGTACAGAAGTTGAGTAGATCATTTGCTAAAGTGCGGAAATGCTTTCGACGATCTTCGACACAGAGACAGAGACATAGACAGAGACGGACAGAAAGACAGGCAGACACAGCCAGCCCATTTCTTGATACTTCAAATAAGAAATCTATTTTTCAATATAGTCTTTGCCTAGAAAATCCTTAACAGTTTCAATTTAAGAAATAACGTATGTTTATCGGAGGTTCCTGGACAATCCAGCATAAGCTCGATATAACCTGGATTTGAATAGTTTTTTTATACATGACGTATGGTGAATATACAACATATTTGATATGTATAATATATGGAAATATCATTGTATTTAATATTCATATGAATTTAGATAGTCACTGATATATTAATTCATGTGTATATGTATATATATATATATATATGTATCTCTAAGCATGTATGTATGTATGTATGTATGTATGTATGTATGTATGTGTATGTATGTATGTATGTATGTATGTATGTATGTATGTATGTATGTATGTGCGTATGTGCGTGTATGTATGTACGTAAGTATGCACGTATGTG